>JAOUZG010044845.1:7124158-7142956 GCA_026289955.1 Argiope argentata
TGTGTGTGTGTGTGTGTGTGTGTGTGTGTGTGTGTGTGTGTGTGTGTAGTTTAAACTCTAATTTAAATCCGAATTAATTCCCAAAGTTTCGTCTTAATTTAACTCATAGCAACTTCCTTCTAAAATGCTTTAATAAGATCATAAAATGATTTTCCCCCTTTTTGCTTTAGTATTATTTACTATAATAGTATTATATTGTATAGTATTATATTATATAGTATTATAGTATTATTACTATAGTATTATTATTTAGTATTATTTACTATATAGTATTATAGTATTATTTACTATAATAGTATAATAGTATATACTATTACGTAATAATACTATATACGTAAATAATACTATTTACGTATATTTATTTGCCTGTACTATTTGAATAGGGAAAAAAAAGTAAGGAAAAAATTACATTAACATTTTTAATAACATATCCTAAAATAATGCCAGCAATAATTATTATTTTCTGCAGGATACCTGTAGTTTCTTAATGCTATCTAACACATCATGATTTTTTTTCTGTTGATAATAAGCATAATTTCATTCAATTCACGATGAAATGTTATTCGGGTTTCGTTCCACAGTTCGCATCATTTAGATTCTAGATGTAATTATCACCCTAGAAAAAATAATGTCTGAAAAACCAAATATCAATTAAAAACTCAAGTTAAGACAAGTATCTCAGAGTTCAAATCTATAATTTACTTTTAAACCTTTAAATCCACGCAGTAATTCATTTTAGAAAATTGGAATGATTTTATAACACAGCAATTATATCACTTCAAGTATAGACTATCTCTTACATTATAACAATAGACATAAATTTACTGTGACGTTAAAATGTAGAGGCTTGGGATTCTGCTTTAAATGTGTTGTCGCAATTTCTGCATTGATTCTTATATTCTTGTAACTTCTAGACCGTTAGACAATAAAAGCATGCATTAAAATTCGAACCGTATGTTAGAAGGAGATTGAAATATAGCATTTAGCCCATTTCAATGTAAATTAAGTTGTTTTTCTGAGGATTTGATTCCCCTGGCGACCTTCAAGGTCTTAAAACCCTTTTGGGTAGGTGGTTTGTCGTGAGGTAGATCAACCCCAAGGACTTGATTCATCGGATATACAAAAAAGAACGCTAAAAATGATTGTGAATATTTAATGAGTACTATTCTAATAAAATTCCTAATTTCAAATAGAATATTGTATGAATGGTATAAACACCATGCATTAATATGATAAACATTATATAATTAATATAAACTACAAATTTATAAAGAATAGAAGTTTTATTCTTCAAACTTTTACAATCAAATTATTGACTTAATATCTTTTCCTATACAAAAATCAAACATAAATTAAAAACTAATAATTCGGAGTTATAAAAATTACTCAAAATTGTACAAAGAAACAAAATAATGAAGAATAGATATTTTATCTTCGTAGGTTTGCAACTAAATTACTAATTCAATATTTTTTTCACAAAAATTAAACAATAACAAAGCATCAACACATCACGAAATGCATATGTAATTTTAAAACACCTATAAAAGTATAGAAATTAACAAAAAAATTTCATTGATAATATAACGAAAAACAAATCAGAGAAAAATAATAAAAACGTAAAATATGAATAAAAATAATCTATGAAATCGATCTATGAATTGATATTCAATGAAATATTATCCTGTTTTTTTAAACCTTACATCATTTACATTTTTTAATTAATTATTACATCATTTACATACATAATTTTTATAAATTGTTTTTAAAAAATTATGAGATTATTTTATTTTAAATGATATTGAATTGGAAATAAAATTTTCAAATAATTCGTTTGCAAATGGGTTTTTAAAATGTATCAAATATAAAAAATGTCAATAAATGTTTTTTTAACCATTCAGGATAGGATCAGCTTTTTAATGCAGTCCTGAAACTTTTAAAAAAAGTGATAAGACTAAATTGTTAGGGAATAAACATAATCTAGGTTTCCTAAAAGAACACAATTAAATCCAGGACAAATTTTTTAGTTTACCTTATAGGGGAAAAAACATCGCCTTAAGTGATAAGGTGAATTTCTTTTTAATAAACAATTTACTTCTCTAATTACAGTAAAAAGAAAGGGAAAAAAAGATCCTTCCGAATTCGTTAAATATATTCACCCCCCTCCTTCTTCTCTGAAATAAGGACAAAATATTCGCAAGAAAGGATATCTCTGGATGGCTTCCCATTTGAAATGAAATTGTAGAGGTAATTTCTAAATCAAAGAAATGGTATAGTAAAAAAAAAGTAAGATGTTAGAAAGAAGGCAGTTTCAAAGTCAAAGTAGAAAGAACATAAGATTTTTTTATTCGTATTTTCTGCGAAGTTCAAGTTCCATTTGATGTATACTTGTGACTTGGAGTTCTTTCTGAAAAGTCACGAACAGCGAAGGCCCGGAATTGGGCAGAACATTTCAATCAAAATCTTCTTTCTGTTTCTGCGCCATTTTTTATTTTTGCTTTCTTATCCTATCTTGAAAGGAATCTTCGGCGTTGGAACCGGTGGTGAAATACTTTCATTTTGGAAATTTGGCAGCTATAACTTTTTAAAGTTTTATCCTCAGAACACATTCATCAAATCTTTGCTTCCTGATTTTTATCCATAGGAAATGTTTTGCAGTCAAGGCTGTAGTGGAACGTTTTTGAAATTTTAGAGTTAAAAACATTTATTGGGATAATAAATAATAATATATGATAATGTTTTTTTAAACCTTACTTATCACATTGACTTCCAACTGATATGAAGAAATTATTATGTAGGATAACAATGTTTAATAAATTATTTTCCCATTTAAATATTTCTCAAATATAAAAAAAATTATATTAATTGACAATCTAAATTGAATAAACATAGCAAGTTCGAAGTTCATAATATGATTGCTGGCGTCCTGGCATACAGACATTTTTACCTAACATTTCACCCTAACATTTTTAAATTTTTACATTGCATTGGTTTTTTACATTCTATTTAGATTTACTTCTTCATTGTCGAAATATTTTATTTTTAATTCGTTTGATACTTATTTTAGAAAATTTGAAATTTTTAATTTTAATGCACAAATACATATGTTAAATGTCTAAATTTGACTTTTCAACTGCAAATTTGCTTTTACAATTTTTTTACATGACTTTAATTTAGACAACCATTCGAGTGGCGCAGCATAGCCAGATTTGGCTTTTGTGCCAAAAAACCCAAAATAACCTAACCTAACCTGGCATACAGATAGCGCGTCTTCCCCATGATCTGGGCCTCCCGGGTTCGAATCCCGGTTCGAGTATGGTTGTTCTTCTGGGTTCTATCTGTAAGGGGATTGCATGTGCGCCCCTGTAAAAAGGGGCTGTGAAAGCGAATATGATGAGTGGGTAGCAAAAGTTGTACTCTTGGGGCTAGTTGATGCTACAACAAAACAAAAAAAGCTGATTATGCTTCAATCGCTGACTACCTCAGCGAGCTTCTCCATGGAAAGTGCCATAAGAAATAACAACAACAACATTATGTAAATCACTTTATACAAAAATAAATATGCTTATGATTTCCAAAACATCGATGATAAAAGGAACTGGTTTAAAATTTTCATATCTTAGTTTGTTTCTGGTTACTATATCTGCTGCAAATCAATTGAAAATTGGAAACCAGTTGCAAATAAAAAAAGGTAACCCAAAAGAATTGGATGATCAAATACTGATACATTTAAGTGTTAATGGCTATAGAAAAGAATGGAATTATATTACACAACAATGAATTAAACTGATAGATCATTTGTAATGCTGATCCTCAACATATAGTTTATGTAAAACTCAAGATGAATTATTTAACAGCCACACCACTAAACACAGTAGTGTAGAGACCTGTGGACATCTGTGCACAGAGAACCATCCCATTACCATTGAACGAAGCAGTATCAACTAGATTAACATCAGGAGCCTCTTATTTCAAAATTCGATACCACTACATACCCGTCGTGCATGCTAGTCTAATGCATTCCAAAACCTTCACCGTGGCTCCAAAGTCTTCAGTTGGTATGACCCGGAAAATAAGAAAGTAAATGCCAGCCTAGGCGCCATATTTGTGATCTGTAGTAAGAAAATGCGAGGTTTGTAAAAAAAAAATCCGAGTGTTATTTTAAAAGCAGGGTGTTAATATAACTAAACTTTTTCCTTCACAAATTTCTGTAAATTAGGCTTAGTTAATCCCAAAATAAACGAGTTTCTGATCATTTGTATCCTAAAATGACTAGTTCCAATGATTCTTTCAGAAATTTCTCCAATCTACCACATAGAACTCATAATATTTTGCATAAAAATACAGTTAAAAATCTTTGTGGAGTTATAACAGTTTTCTTAACAGCAGGATATTTAAAATAAGCATTACCCCCCAAGTATTATGTATATATAGTATTTTCTG
The DNA here is from genome assembly GCA_026289955.1 of Argiope argentata. Taxonomy (NCBI): domain Eukaryota; kingdom Metazoa; phylum Arthropoda; class Arachnida; order Araneae; family Araneidae; genus Argiope; species Argiope argentata. The sequence goes on from JAOUZG010044845.1 coordinate 7,128,599, forward strand.
AGAAAAATTGTTCTTCTGTTTCATATATTCCATTTTACTGAATACTACATTTCAAAACTTTCATTAAGAACTTTCAAAAATACCTTTTTCGAAAGTTTCATAAAGAAAGTATTCGAAACCTTATTCGAAATATATTTCATTTCGAAATCCTTAAGTTTAAGTTTATCGATAGTTGTAGAGAAAATCATTAATTTTCACCCATTTCTCTAGGGTACGATCAGTATCTGTTTCTTTCTCTGTTTTTATAATAAATCCTACATTTTCTTTAAATAATACTTACCTACGTAGCCCTTCTGTGTATGCATTGCAAACTATCTAGTAAAATTTTTAGTTCGTTTGTAAAAAATAATAAAGTATCATCATCTTCCATTCAAATTCTATGATTTCGGAAAATCAAGGAATTTTCTTCTGATTACATGTACATTTATTGAAAAACAGAAAAGTTAATAGAATTTATTTTACTGTAATATCACATTATATGTTATTTCTTGTTTAACAGATAACTCCCAATGAGTTAGAAATGTATATGGATGGAAATTGAATGATGGAATTGATGGAAAACGAACTGCATTTTTCTACAAATCTATAAGATATCCATCCCCCTCTCTTTAAATATATTAACCCGTATTTCATTTCATTGTCTTATAAATTTATATAATTTTTACATTTTAATTCTTTTTTGTTTTGTTTTTTAATTTTTACTTATTACTTTATTTTATAATAAAATTCATTTTTGTTATAAAATCAAAATGTTATTGTTTATGAAATTTCAAGAATAAAAGGGTTTTTTTTTTCATTATTATCGAATAGAAACAATTGTCAAACTGTGAGACTTGAGTTGAATATACATATTGTACAACCTTATACAATAATAAGCAATGTTCATAATATTGTATTACAGAAATGAATATAGAATAATATAATATAATATCGCGCAGTATTGTTATTAATTTTGTATAGATGTTTTCTACACAAAATTCTACAATTAGATGTAAATATTGTAAATATTTTTACATAGTTTAATTGTATAAAAATTAATTGTAATGGAATAGCGCGTAAGCGACAAAAGATCGTTCTAAGGGAATTTACAGCAGAAGATCACCATATTTTACAAATTTGGCGATATAGATGCGTTGGCGACCTAATGAGGTTGCTAACGAATTTTACTACACACTAAAATGTGTAGTAGGAGCTAAAAAATAAAGATTTTTTCTTATAGAATAGTGGTGAAATTTCTATACTTGCCTTGAAAGCGTGAGCGCTTTCTATGGTTGTCTGCCCATTTCAGTAGGAAGCTATTTAAGACGCACTTTAAAGGAGGGGAGTCGGTTGAGTTCGGAAAGAGAGCGATGTTTGGTTGGCTTAGAGAGATCGTCTTTTCTCTCGCTGACGTGCGAATCGATAACTTCGTTGTACTTTGAAATAAGCGGATTAAGTTAATTCGCTGTGAATTTATAGTTTGTGTTGCGAATATTTGATAACGATTCCATACAATATCTATATCTTCGTATCGTTCTTGTGGGAGAATTACTACTACTGTTTTTCGTAAAAGTAATGAACAATGTTGTGCAACATGCTGTGCTACCTGGAGTAGAATGCTGTTCAATAACTGATTTGTGTATTCATTAATAAAATAAACTTCCCATTCAACATGTTTTGAAATTCCTCTCAAAAATTAATTAATGCAGAACATTACAACATATTTAAAGCAAATGAAATGTTTGGAAGGTGTGTTTACAAAAGAAACTTGTTTGAAATATACTTTCATTCCCTTTCAAACATCAAGAGTTATTACTGTTATATTTAAGGTAAGATTTCTCATTCCATCAAATACTAAACAAGAAGATACTTGATATTTCATGCACAATCTTTTCTTCAAAGACACAAAGAATGATTTTAAATCATAAAAGGAACAAAGGATTTTATTTGAAATTTCAAATTTATATACAACACTTCACTTTACGTTAAACAAATTTAATTAATTGCGTGTATGCAGTCAAGTATTGGGATTGTCTAAAGATAGAAAACTTTTGTGTCTGAAAAATATGACAAGAAATTTGACGAATAATGAATATTGAATAACTGCATTTTGAATGCAATCAATAAACTTAAAAAAAATATTTCTAGATAAATGCAAATAATTATGACACTTATTAATGCTCACGCTCTATTTTGCTCGTGTTCTTTAAAGACGTTGATTAAAGAATGAGAGAACTTAAATTTAATACCTGATTAATTAACATGATTTCCGTTCTTGTTACTTTACCGAATATTTTCGCTAATAGCATTAATTTTTGAAGGCAAAGCGCTGCATATCAAAGTCAGATTATCACAAAGTAAGTAATATATATACATGGTTTGATTCCAAAATTCATGAGGCAAGGTAGTTACCGTTTTATTAATATTAATTACTAGTTGCATCTGGAGTAGAGGTTAACAAGAATTCCAATTAAACCTTTATACTTAATAAGGTCGTAGTAAAGAAAAAGTTTTAGTGGACATAAAAGTCGTTCTGCTCTGGAAATCTTACACCATTCTGCCTTATTGTAATAAGCTAAATCTCCGTTCAAATTGTTTTTCATCTCACCTAAACTTGTAATTTTAATTTGAAATAGGAGAAGATTAAATTTAAATCAATTCAATAACTTTCTTATTGTATCAAAACATGCCAATAAATATTTAAGGATTGAAGATCATTGGAAGATGCGCTGATTTTTGTGCATGTTATAGAATATATTTCGCAATTTCCATAATGTCTCAAAGAATTATTGACAAAATTTCTCTGATTTAACAAAAAAAATTCAATAACCCATAATATGAAAGCAATCTTTAAAATACATTAATGGTAATGCATACATCCAATTATAATATAAAAAAGAGAAACTATTTAAAATTTGAAAAACTTTTTCAAAAAGTAAAGCAAATATTGATCTGAAATGTTTACGAATTATTTCCTTCTATATAATAAGTTCTTAATTAAAATTTCGAAGTTTCAATCAGATTAGAAGAAAGAAATTAAAATATTTTCCCAAATTAACAAATTTTAAAATTTAATCTTTATATATTTACTTTTTCATTCTCTTAGAGCTTCTTCTATATATATATTTTACTATCTATAACTTTTTAACCAAAATTTTTCTTCCAAGAAAAAAAAAGTTTTATTTAAACGAGAAAAATCTGTGCTTCCAATATCCTTTCCTTTCGCCATCCCTCTTATCTGGTAATAAATCCGTGCGCCAATTTAAAGGCCTCTTTTGAAAGCTTAAGCTGATATAAATTGCTGCTATGTTCTTTTTCTGTATTTTTGTTATTTTTCTTGGCAATTCGGCTAGTTTATATTGCTTTATACCAAATGAGCAAACAGATAAAAGAGAACCGAAACTTAAAGTGTGCAATATAGAATTTTTTTTGTTTTTAGTTCCCTATTTGCTAATCAAAGAGTGCTGTCTGCAAGATATCAAATCAACGTTGTTTCTAAATTTCTTGCATTTCCAAAAGTATTGAAATGTTTTACTGAAAACGTGAAATGCATTGAACCCTTATTTCTACTATCACTACGCTTGTTGAAAAAATTAATTATTATTAACTTTAATTATAATTAAAAATATTAAATTCAACTAAATGAAAATAGAAAATTAATAGGTAGAGTGATATGAGCCAAATAGTTGCCCAAACATAAATCGTTTTGTAGGCTACTTTTGGGAGAATAATAGTAAAATATATCAAAGCTAGCTATGTTAAATAATTTAATATTGAATAAAATACAGCAAACAAAATACACCATAGAAAAAAAGAAGACTCCAATTAGGAGAAATCAAAAACAGTTAAATATAATTAAATAATGTGAGGTCACAATTGAATAACTTGAAGGTAACTGCTCATTATATCTTTCACATAGTTTTACACCGTTCAATGATGCCAAGCCCTTTATTCTTATATAAAATATACTGCGAATTCCAAAATTAAATTAACACGCTGGATTCGAAATTATTCATTGAGATAACATCCTCAAATATTTGTAAAATTCCATGTCAGACAAAAAAAAAGGTTTTTTTACTAAGTTTTCATACTCTTATTCTCCAGATCTACGGTTCTCGATCCATATTTTTGCTTCGTTAAGACTATGTATAATTAATAATATTATTCTAAGACGGAATGTTTTGATAACAATAGCTATACTTTATGCACTATTTATTTGGGAAATCTGGAATAGATATCTTAATGATATTTCTTTATTAAGACATCTTAACAAAGTAACTCTCACCAAGTTTCTCAAAATTTCTGATTCAGTAAACTCTTTTTTTTTTTTTTACTTTCTAGTAAACGTTGTGTATGGAAAGTATATTAAAGGATCAACGAAAAAAAATTCGAACCCGAGATTTTGAAGAATCTCCACATTTTATTCCACCCTGAGTTTGAAAGACTTATTTTTGGGAAATATCTGTCTGTTTGTGACAAAGATAACTGAAAACTGATTTGAACTAGACAAGTGAAATTTAGAATACAGTCTTTAGATCAGATTTATAGATTTTTATCAAATCTATGCAGAGCCCATTCAATTGTTCGAATATAAGTTAACACGAAAGTTGCAAAACGAAGAGAGATAAAAAAGATAAGATTCAGTACCCAGACTTATCATATATAGTATAGGCACCTGTCAAAGTCTGAGATAAAACTTTGTTGACTGTCTATCAGTCCGCAAGTTCAGAAGCATGTTAACGCCATAGTTCAAAAGTGCAAAGACTTAAATATATAAAGGATATTAAAAAATATATAAAGGATATTCCTTACCTATATTAAATGTATATGTAAGGAATTTCGTGACTACAAGTGCAGTTTTGTGTGAATTCTTTGTTTTTACCGATTAAGAAAAACATGTCCAAAAGCTCAAATCCGATATTTGAAAACCTAATTGTTGGATGTATTTGTAATTTTTATTAGTTTTGTTCTCGTGTTCTTTTTTTTCTCTGTGTTGTCTCTGTGCTCTTTTATTATCATTTAAATATATGTTATTGTATCTGGCAAGCAATTTAATGTTCAATTAATATATATATTTGGCAACGGCTGTTATGTTGTCAGTAGCTTGAGCCGCACTCTGCTCCCGGCGTTTTTTTTACAGCTTTTTTTCTAAAATGGAAATAAAACGTGTTTTTACTTTTAGAAGTTTTTAGGGGGTTAGCGAAAAAGCGCTAGGCCCGAACTCCGAATTTTATAGTTAGTAGCCGAGTATCATATCGATCGAGCAAAAGGGACCCTTCAGCTCGAAGGATATTAATTGGCTTATATTGAAATCACCACAAGTTTATTAATTTGATCTGAAACGATCATTTTACCGGGTTTCGATACCACTAATGTTAACCGCATATTGAGGATTAATCGCCAAAATACTCGCCAAATATAACACGATAGATTCAGTAAAAATGCTAAATTCATGCCAAAAGCTATATTCCGTAGCTATCGTACGCCAATGTCATGCAGGATATTCTCTGGATGACAGTTTATTAGAGATTATGCAAGTAGGTTTTGGGGAGATTACTCTCTCTGATTGGATAACTATATTGCGTAGAAAAGCACAATATGTATAGATAAATTTACATTTGATTCCTATGTTGAAAGATTTCTCATACTATCAAATCTCCATTAATGCACATTCTGTTAGTTTCTAAACCTCGTTATACAAGTGTGTACAATTTTATTATTAAAAATCAATTTATCATTTCCTTTAATTCATGATTCCTTGCTTTAAAGCTAATTTCTCGAGGAACTTCTCTTCAGATTGGATGAAAATATACTGATATACCCATCAAATATACTGAATTATTTTAGTAGAGATATTCTTTATAAGAATTTGAACTATTTTTCTAAACATCACAATTCGCACGAAACTTCCAAATGGGATATTTTTTTACCTAATTTATTACCCGTCCATATGAATAATAGTTCTACTTCTTCCAGTCATTTTTCAAACGGAAGCGATCCAAAGAAAAACATTGAACTATTCCACATGCAAAAATAAATTGTTTTCATATTCTGATCAGTATATCTAACTGTGTTTCAACTTCTAGAAAATATATTCTAAGGTGATTTCAGAGACCGAGATTCAAAAACATTTATACAAATTTCCAAGCGAAATCACCTCTGTTTTAATCAGTATAAATTATACTCTATTTAATTTCAATGACGTTAAATATTATGTAATTACTTTAATTTGGCAAAAAAATATAACTAAACTAAAATTTCTTTCTGAAAAATTTTGATTTCTATAGCTAAGGGCTAATTTTATTAATGATTATTAACTTTTTTTATTTCAGAGTTTAGAATAATTTTTAACATATTAATGATCTAAACTAAACACTTATTAGCAAAACGCATTCAGCGGATGGAATTTACAAAATTCCTAATCGGAGTTAGAGATGAAAAAAACCTCTGAACACCATAATTTTAATCAAGTTTCTCTTTTTCCTAAACAACCCTAGCATAAAAAGTCTTTTCTTATCATGTCAGAACATGATGTTGTTTTGGCGATGAGGTTTTTGGCATCAACAAAAAATCCGTGGGGATAAAATAAACATTTTATTATGTACACGAGCATCTCAAAAAATTAGCTTTTCATTACATTGCATTTACAAAAACTCTGATTTAAAAAAAAAATTTAATTACTACAGCCAATAAAACCTAGAAAAATTTCATTTTGAGCAAATGATTATACGAAATGAAAAAAATAGGAAATGTGTTTTTTTAAACAATCAATGCGAGAGAGTTTTTTGGTCGTTTGCAACACTAAATTTACTAATTCAATGAAACGATCAAAATGAATAAAAATATAATTTAACTTGCACGGGCACGTGGTGCTTTGTCCTTCAAGAAATTATGTTCTGACATGGTATATTGAAACATGCAAAGTAGATTTCATTTTAATCTTTTATATTTTTTATAATGTGAGAATATGATGTTGTTATGGTTAGGAGGTTTTTATGTCTCCAAAATTTACGGGCAAAAAAATATTTTTACCTGCTTTTACGAGTATTGCATTATTATGTATATTTCTTTAATAACAGATGCGTTTTTAAAAGGTTTGCCTGCTTTTACCAGTATTGACTTATCATTACGTATGATTCTTTGACAGCAGATGCATTTTTAAAAGGCTGACATGCTTTTACCAGTTTTGCCTTATTATTACGTATGCTTCATTGGCAGCAGATGCGTTTTTAAAAGGATGACGAAGAACTATGACATAATAGCTGTTATTTTGTCTCAAAATCCATCGAGTTCCAAAAATGTGTTTGCCAGGTAGAAAAACTGAAAATGAAAATTTTAAAAACAATATCATTATATATACCTATATACAGTGAGCAGGATAGAGAAGTCTCGTGATTGTTTCGAACCGGTTTATTGTTCCTGTTTCTTATGGCACTTGCCTATGGACAAGCCTCCCGCTAATACAGCAGCAGATTTAAGCCGAAAGGTGCGTCTCTTGTATTTTGAAACAGCTCCAACTAGGGCAAAGTGTATGACTTTGGTACACACTCACCACATTTACTTGCACAACCCCTTTTTACATGGGGGGCGCAGTCACACATCTCATAGATAGCACACAGAAGAACAACCATGCCCAAACCGGGACTTCCTCCAGAACCCGAGGAAGACACGCTACCTCTATGCCAGAAATCCGGCATTTCAAACCAATTTAAATTGGTTAATGACTTTAATTTATTAAGATAAGTAATGACAAAAATAATAATGTACTCACATGACAACTTGAAATTTATGATCGAATATTTCCTTTTCTTTTTTTTATTGAAATTTTCTGTTTGTTGTTTTATTTGTTTTTTAAAAAAACTCATACATTTTCTTTTCTCTGGCTTAATTCAGCTAATGGCGTTACGGCGAGCTCTCTCCAAAGCACTTCTAATAATATTTTTCAATTACATTATTTAGCAAGATATTGAATAAACGGAGCTGTGAAGCCATATTTGCTTATATTTGAATATTCCTATTCAACAACATTTGAAATTTTAGAAAATAATGGAAAGAAATCCATTATTTTCTCGATAGATAACTGTAAAATAATAATGGATTTCTTTTCCCCCAACCAAATAATACAAATAAAATTTAATAATAATATAACAAAGTATGCACTAATGTTATGAATTGGAGGATCCAATTTCCTTTTATTACCTTCTTCCTTCAAACCCCTTTTTATTGCTATATTGGCTATAAGTATTTAGTTATCGTCAGTTTATTATTCACCTTTTAGTATCCGAATGTCTAGCCGTAGTCTATGCGAAACGGATAGTTCCTGTTGGGCTTAGAGATCTTCCGGAAGGAAATAAACTATGAGTATATATGGAAATTTAGTATGAAAGCTGTCTGCATACTAAAGTTTTGTAACTGAAGTTTTTTTAGATTTGGAATCCTAGAGACAGGAAATGCATTTTGAAATAATGTTGTTTAGAAATCTGATGGATATATTCCGATTTGTTTTTTCTTTCTCTGTTGAATGCAAAGAAAAGTAAGCCTATTTCTTTGAAAGGTCACTAAATTCCGAAAGGAGTTGAAACTCTTTCGCTGTAATCTTGGACAAAATAGAAAATCCCCACTTCCATATTTATTAAGCCACAAGTAGAAGCGTGCTCTTATTTTTAATGCGAATTGTGGAGTCCATTTTTTATGGGCACATTTTTTTGGCAAAAATAAAAATGTTTTTATTTTAAAGAAATAATTTAAAACATTACCAATTACTATAGATTATTTTAACTTTAACCATTTATTTACCGAATTATGTTGCTATCATTTTTTTCAGCTTCATTTTTGCACCAGTAGTTAAGTTTCCTTGTAGAATAATTCCGAAGAACCCAAGAATTTTTTTTAATTAATACACATCTTAACTAACTTAATTATCAATTAAATATTTTTAATTCCTACTTTTAACTTGTATTAACTTCTTGATATTTAGTTTACATTCTCCGTGTTCTTTAGAATATTATCAGTAAAAATGGTCATATCGTGAAGATATAAACCAAATTTAAATGGTACCGTCAGTAAATAAAGGGTTCAAATATTATAGAAATATAAGTTTACCCAAAAAATATTGATTACTTATAAATACTATTTATAAGGATAGAATAGTCGGCGTCCTGGCACAAAGTAAACGCGTTTTTCTCGTGATCTGGGCGTCCCGGGTTTCAATCCCGATTAGGGGCATGGCTGTTCTTCTGTGTGCTATCTGTGAGATGTGTGAATGTCCTCCCCCTGTAAAAAGGGGTTATGCAAGCGAATGTGTGTGTCATCATCAAAAGAGTTGAAAGTCAGACTTCTGTCCTGGAGTGCTCAGGGGTCCAAACCCTCAGAAGCTACTGAACCCCCACTTTCCGTTGTAAATCGGACACGAGATCATCATTAGGAAAGAATATGGTTTTGGATTACTATTACACAGGTTAAATTATCATTACTTTTATATGCCAATCTTTTTTAAAAATTTCACTGATTATAAGACTTTCTAATGACTGACTTAAAATTATATATAAATTAAACGGCATGTATTCCAAATTTTAACAAACAATTATTATAATTTCGAATTCAATACTTCAAATATATTTAAAATTAATGATTTTATAGTTTTTTTAAAGATAAAACTAGTGTATTACTTGATAATAATAAAAAAATAATTAAAATTAAAAATTTAACTTTTAACGTAATATTGAGAAAAATTGTACCTTTATACTATATCAAATAATAATAATAATATATATTTTATATTTATTTACATGCACATATTATTTAAATGCAAAAATGTATTTTAATAATATTGTATCAAGTTCTAAAATGATGATCGTGTGTTATTATTAAAAGCAATATAATAGATCAAATTAGGGTCATTAATTTTTTTTTTTCGTTAACGCTTAGAGAAACAAAATAAACTTGAATTTTTGCAAAAGAACTTCCTACAACTTTAAAGGATATAAACTATTACTTTAATATTTTTATTAGAATAAATTGTCAGTACAAAGTTTATGTACTCTTCGAAAGTAATGCTTATTCTCAGGAGATTTTATTCTTCTTCAAAGCCAAAAATTACATATTATCGAAGTACTTGATTTTTCGAGTTTTATAAATAGTACAGAATGCTTAAAAAAATGCGTGCAAACTGCAAAAGTGATAAAAATAATGATAGGTGAAAAAATCGGATTGCATAAAGATGATCAGAGAAATATTCAGATTTTTTTATGCATAAAAAATTATTACAAAAATAACCGGAAGAGGGCGATAACTTGTCGCATTGAGAAGCTTTTAAAATCAGGCAAACACAAACAGATAACGAAATAGCAATTTTCAAAGGATTACACGAGGTTTTAAGGATTTGGTTAGCAGAATGTGCAAAAGTTGATTTACCTAATGATTTTTAGGGTGTATTGGAAAGCGCCAGGCCTGAACTCTGTACCTTTTAGTTAGTAGTCCAGTACCAAATCCGTTGGGCCAAAAGTGCGCTTCGGGACCAGGGATGTTGGCTGGTATATATGGTTAGTATTCACTACAGAGTATCTCCCCACTGAGGTTCGCGAACGATAACAACTTGTCGTATTTAATGCGCGTCTAAAGCTTTGAGTCGCCGAAAGAGGGCGCCACGACAGTTGAATGAACCTACGTGCGAAGGTTGGTGGTGAAGAGCAACTTGTCGTATTTTAATGCGCGTCTAAAGCTTTGAGTCGCTGATAGAGGGCGCCACGACAGTTGGTGCGAAGGTTGCGTTTATCCAAGGTCGGAGGACCGGGTTAGCATTTTAGGGTGAATAGCGGAAGCGCTAGGCCCGAACTCCGTACCTTTTGGCTAGTAGTCCAGTACCAAATCCGTTGGGCCAAAAGTGCACTTCGGTCCGAGGGATGTTGGCTGGTATATATGGATAGTATTCAACATAGTATGATAGTATGACTCAGAATGAAGTGTGAATGCCCTCTTTCGGTTATATATGGAATGATTTATAAAAAAACATTTTTATTATAATACTTGTATAAATCAAAAATTTGGAGGGAAGGGGTATTACTTTCCTTTTTTATGAATTTTTAAAATTTTCAAGAATTTATGACGCATTCTATAATTTATCAGTACAATATAAGTGAAAAATGTATGATCAATCTTTACTGTATCAACATAGTATTGTCACGGTATTTCCAAATATAAGCAAAAGAATTTTTTAGCTCATTCCTTTTTTTTAAACTTTTTTTTTAATTTTATTTTATTATACTCGTATAAGACCAAACAGTATAATATCTTATTATGTATAACTAATTTTTAATGGCTTTCTGGAAAACAATATTTGCAAATTCACCTTTAGCAAAGGAGCGACTGGGAAAAGATAGCTAATTGCCTATGTCAGAAGCATTAGCCATTCTTAAGCAAACTTTCATCCATCATAGCGTGAGTGCATGTTGCCTCTAAACAGACCAGATTATTTGACTTAGAGCAACCAAAGCTGGCACGTACATATTTTGGAAAGTGGGAATATGTATCTCGGAGCCATTATTTTAATATTTTATGTAATTAAAAATTAAGTGAAGTGTTAGCGATTCCTTACAATAATTTCTGAAAAGGGTATTGCAAAAAAATGAATTTTATATCGTTTCGAAATATTAAAAATTGTCATTATAATGACACTAATTTAATATTTGCGAATTTTTCTCGATTTTCGGAAGTTTTTTTAAATATCTTTCTCTAATTTACAATAAGAGAATACTTTTTTGTTTTAAAATTCACACAGTTTGTTGCTGTTACTATTGGCATTTGCCATGAATAAGTGCATAACGTCCGTTAGCGATTATAAGCCGAATCCGCGTCTCTTGTTTTTTAAGTAGCGCCAACTAGAACCAAGAATACGATTTAACTACTCATTCATCTCATTCACTTGCACAGCCCCTTTATACAAGGGCTCACATACATACACCTCACAGGTAGTACACAGAAGAAAAATGCCCTGACCGGGACTCGAACCAGGGACACCCAGATCACGAGAAAGGCTCGATACCTCTGTGTCAGGACGCAGACTTCACACAGTTTTCACTATTTATCAAATTTTGAATATAGTGATTTTCTTTCATAGATGAAAGCTAAGGAAGAAGGATTCCGCTTAATATCTATGCTGCTTTAGATTGTGAAAAAATGAAATTACAATATCGCCAAATTTAGAGGATAGATTAATTAAATACTTATGCATTTAATAGCACTTTGATGTTATGCATCTGAAAGAAAGGAATATTTGAAAGATTTATATACACAAAAAAGGTGTTTTAAGTTAGTCAATTAAAATAAAATATCGATAATGCCAGACAATTCAGCAGAATCATGGGCATGAAATATCTAAACGATTTATCTAAAATCAAACCAATATTTCCAGGGAATCAATTCTACGCCAGAGCCAACTAATCGCCCAGTGTCAAAGATAATTCTTTCTTAGCTTTCAATAACGGAAGAAAAACATGAGATTAAAAATTTGACAGAATATTAAAAACCGTTTGTATTTTAATTAAATAATGCTATTTATTGATGAAAATTGCATTAAAAATTTTACAAATTGCCATAATTCAAGAAATTCTCGAATGATAACAAAATAGGCATCGTTCAAATCATATTTTCTATAACAATTTTTTTAATAATATAAAAATTATTTTAAGCCGTGATATTTTCAGACATTATTGTGGAAAAATTGAAAAATTTCACGTGATTTTTAATTAATTGAAATTAAATTATAATTTGAAAAAATTGAGAAACTCAATTTTTTTCATCCAGAATATATTTGCCCCAAAATTGGTAGCTGTAGGACCAAGGTATATATATATACACCTTTCCTATATTTTCTATTTTTATGTAGATAACTTCAATATCAGCAGCCTAGTCATCAAAGGATGATTGTACTAGATTATTGCGCTCTGTATTGATTTCAATTACATCTCTTTGTCAGAAATTCAGGCACCCTATTTTATAAATAGATATTTTCTAAGACGTTAAACTCGTGTTATTTAATGACACATTATTTGTTCTCTTCTTAGATAAACCTTTGTAGTGGATATTACTCCTTTGTCTTTATATCGCTTTTTAAGATGTAAATATTTGTTTCAAAATATTTTAAGCTTCACGTACTGTAACTTCATTTTTTTTCATACATCTTATAAACTACATAGATATTATACAGAATCCTTTTCGTCTGGTTTTGGACAATGGAAAAAAAATCCCGTGATTAAATATTTGCGATTGCATCAAACAATTAAACAGACAAACAAATGATAAAAATTATTTGAATTTTAAGACAGCAACGCAATGTAGAAAATAAACAATACAGTATCAAAATTCAAGAAAATTTTGCATGACGATTAAATTAATATCGTTAAAAGAATTATTGTTATTTTTTTTATTTTGAGACTATATAAAATTTATTTTTGTTCAATGATATTTTCTCTCTCTTTCTTTGAACATCTATTAGAGTTGCGCTATATATATATATATATATATATATATATATATATATATATATATATATATATATATATATATATATATATATGGTAGTTGTAAACCATATATGGCCTATAGCCTGGCCTATAGAACGCCAAAAAAACAGATACACACACATTTATCTTTATTATCAGTGCATGTGTGCGAGTGTAATATATATATATTTCTAAAAATATGAATGGTATAAAAAAAGGTCATCTGAAAACTCTAAAGAACATAAAACTTTGACTAGACTTTTTCTAGACGATCCATAAAGTCAACAAATAAAAAAAATTAAATCGCAACATCGGACCACATATCAACCTAAAATATAACAGTGAACTTCTAGCATCCTTTCTAAAACGATTTAGTCTGTTTTTATTCCTTCAGGCGGAGATGAAAAGGGGAGAAAAAAAAACATCTAAATCGATTTTCAATGTTTTTTTTTTCTTCGGAAGTACATCAAAAGTCTTTCAGATAACGGAGAATGATAAAAGTGTAACTTGAATACTTTTGCACTGCTTGCAATTTAATCTGTTACAAAGCATTCAAAAAATTTGTGAAGCTTTATAATGGGTTGTTTAAGTAGTGAGTTATACAGAAGATAATTTATAAATAAAGCACTTAGCTTCGATTAGATTTAATATAAATAACGTTCCCTTGTTTTGTAAATTTAGATTACTTAAATAATTAAGGATGCATACTGTTAGATATGTAATTAAGAATCATATTGATATGCTGTTGTTCTCGTGTTACGCTTTACAATGGAAAGAATCTCTCTCTCTCCCCCCTCTCTCTCTCTCTCTCTCTCTCTCTCTCTCTCTCTCTCTGTGTGTGTGTGTGTGTGTGTGTGTGTGTGTGTGTGTGTGTGTGTGT
>JAOUZG010044845.1:7146058-7189583 GCA_026289955.1 Argiope argentata
ATATATGATTGTCCGTGGTTTAAATTTTCTCTCATTATACTATACTAGGCTTCTGAATTTATTTTATTACAGAAGGATAAGTACCTAAGGAACCTGTTCATTTGTTGACTATTTAGAAGTAATCATTCTTGAAATTATGCATCAACATTTCACAAAATTTCAAATGAGGATTGCAAGTTGGCTTTTGGCGACAAATATTATTATTCCAGTATGACCATCGATCTAGTTGTACTTTTTTGGAATTTGAGATTCATTAATCCTTTATTTACTGATGATACTTAAAAGTACCATTTAAACATGGCATATACAGTCGTAATATGACTATTTTTGCCGATGGTATTCAAAAGAACATGGAGAATGTAACCTAGATAGCAAGCTAATAATATAAACTAAAAGTAGAAATTAAAAATATTTAATTAACAATTAAACTAATTAAGATACTTCTATTAATTAACATTTTCCCCTAGGTTCCTCAGGGTTATTCTGCAAGGAAACTCAACTACTGGTGCAAAAATGAAGTTGGAAAATTGATGGCAGCCTAATTGGGTAAGTAAAGGAATTTTTAAAAATGCATGAGAAGGAGAGAAAGAACACGATATAAGTAAAATAATCCTGTAGACCTTATTGGCACAAAATGTCGAAGAACATTATTATTCTGTTGTTATGTATGACACTTGCTATGGACAAGCACGTTGACGCTCCGTCTGCAATTTTTTAAGCCGAATGAGCGTCTCTTGTTTTTGAAGTAGCGCCTACTAGGGCCAAGAGTACAACTTAGCTACACACTCAACACAGTCGCTTGCACAGCCCCTTTTTACAGGAGGGCATAGTCACACAGCTCACAGATAGCATACAGAAGAAAAACAATACCAGAACTGGTACTCAAACCCGGGACTCCCAGAACACGAGAAAGACGCGCTATCTCTGTGCTAGAAAGTCGGCGAACATTATTATATTGTTACGTTTTTAGCGTTGCGGGGTTCGGATTGAATGGACTTTACTTGAGGACAGCACAAACAAATTTATTTACAGATATTTACAAGATGGCTTGATAAAGTAAAACTTCAGATAAACACAATCCAGCAGTCAACAGTCACTTACAGCGTAAATGAAAGCCTTACGCACAATAAAAACAGACTGCAAAACGGATATCGTATAGCACAGCAAACCTCAGCGAGCTCAATAATACAACGTTAACAGCAAACGTAAGCCGCTAGTCCATCAAAACGCTTCCTTTCTACGAGGAGTTGCCGTTTGCGACAGCCCGTCCTTTATATAGCCGGGCGAGGGAGATGCGAAGCTTCGGAAATAACCGCGAGAGATCCAGTGGCTACCAAACTATTCCTTTCGCCAAACCAACCCGGCTGGCGCCAAGCTATTTGACACCGTCGCCAATCACTCTCTCTTCCGTGCTTTCAGCGGCGTTCACCCGCTTGTAACAATATCTTTACGATAGTAGTCCGCTTTCAGAATATCGAACAACATCGCAGAAATATGGTACAATATCGTGTGTTAATAAGGGAAATACAAAAATACAATGTTTTAACAGATCAAATGACTCAGGAGGATCTATGAACTCACACTTTCTAATGATAAAGTACCTACCCAACTAGCAAACGATATTGTATGATATTCAACGACATCGTTTGATGCTTAGAATGCCGGCCAACGTCAGAGAGATATCGTTACAATATTATGCGGCATTTTGTGTTAATAGAACATGGTTTAATTATCTGGAAATCTGAAATCATATCAACATTTAAGATTGTTTATTGGGTACTTAGACCGTCGATGTGCCAACGGTCGCCAACTACCTAGGCGATACTTACATATTAGACCGTCGATGTGAACAAAGATCGCCAACTACTTCGAACCAAGGTGGCTAAAATTCTTTGATACATTACACCGCCATTGTTTGTCCGTTTTCACGTATAAACTCATCTCGCATCTATTCAAATGCATATTTTTAGATGGAATAATTCCATAATTTTGGAAATACGTAACTGCATCTTTTTCGTTCGTAGGAAAATCCCAAATTTTAATCGTTTTAACGTCAAAAAATCAGAAGAAAAAAAGCGATTAATGATCAACTGCGAAACCAACAAAATAACGGACGACAGTTAAGGTTTGCACAATTTTTTAAAATAATGGCGGTTGTTTGCCATTATTGGCGGTTTAGCAAATGATTAGCGACGCCTTCAAATTTGGCGATGACTATCGACGGCTTAATACTGAAGTACCGTTTATTGGCTTGACTATACGGAAAGAAATCACTAGTTATAACTTCTATGCAGGTATATTTAGCATTAAATATCCATCCTCCAAAGTATGTTTGTACCAAATTTGAAAGGTTGAGAATTAATGGTTTGACTTATTGAACGCCGATACACCCACTTATCCTTATTATTATAGCAAATATAGAAGAGGGGAAAAATATATTTAAAAATAAAATTGAATTTTAATCATTTCCATTTCGTTTCAAATTAAATGCAATCTGAGTTTCAGCAGTATGTGTTCATAATCAATGACATGCCTTCAATTTAAAATTGATTTAAGTACTAGCAAAAAGCAAATTTGGAAGAAAAAAAAGAAAAAAGGAAAGGAAATATACCACTATAAGTTAAAGTGCTCCAACCACTCTTAAAGCTAAAACAACTTACAGTGATGGATGTAAGCTAGAAAGAATTTCAAAATGTCCTTAAAAAGCTTTTGGGGATAACTTAAAACAAAAATGTCAATATTCGGTTTCCATTAAAAGTCTTTAAAAAATATTAGATGGATCGGCTATATTTTTTTTAAAAAAAATTGTCATTTTGACGAATTGATTTAAAAAGAAAACTTAGATATTAAAGAAATTCTTTACCATCTAATAGGAAATAATCCACAGAAAGGGCTTGAGCATTTGATACAGAAATCGATAGCAGTAGATATAGTTTATCCTCAATTCTCATGAGTCGAACTTTATGGAGGGACTGTTGTTTTTGTTGTTTCTAATGGCACTTGCCATGAACAAGCTTCGATGATGCATCAGCGATTTTAAGCCAAAATGAGCGTGTCTCGTTTGAAGTAACACCAACCAGGGCCGAGAGAACGACTTAACTACTCACTCATCACAGTCGCTTGCACAGCCCCTTTTTACAGGAGAGCACATTCATGCACCTTACAGATAGAGCACAGAAGAACACCCATGCCTTAACCGGAATTCGAACCTGGGACGCTCAGATCAAGGGGGAGACGCGCTACTCCTATACCAGGACTCCGGCTGAAGAGCCTGTTGTTCTATTAACCCTCCCCCTTATTAAAAATAGGACAAATTTTTAGAAACTCGGTTTACAATACCAATCAACATCATTTAGCGTATGTATTATGCATGTGAAACTTGATGGGATTAATCATTTATATTTGTTTCATAAAAAATGAGGTTTGAAAAAAAAATGGGTCACTTCCTTCTGCAATATGTGATTGGACTTTGAAAATTTGGGATATTTCAGACAATAAAGTATCACCAAAATTTTTAATGCTCACGCTTAACCAGTCGAATTTGAGTGAAAAACAAAATTGCAAGATAATGAGTCGATAGTTAAATCTTATTGATTACCACAAAAAATAAAATTTCTACGTATCCATTAAATAATAACAGTTTCTTCTTCTTCTAGAACATTGCTTTTTACTGGCTGTTAACTCTGTGACAACCAAAAACTGAGTTCAGTTATGCGAATATTTTATGAATAAATAATTTAGTAAAATGAATTCGTATATTGTCTAATAGAGTATACTAATGGGAGAAGGAAGTAATTCATCATCGTTTATGAATAGCTGACCCTTTTCTCCTGAAGATATCCTTGGTGAACATCCTGCACTTCTCGTTTGCCTACAAACAACCCCGACACGATAGAACTTGCACAGTTAAGTTAGTAATGAGATGATTAATTCATTAAAATGGATGCATTAAAAATTTCGCCGTAACTTATAATAAGACTGAAAATATGAATCTAAAGAAATATGTTTATTGCACCTTACCATATGCAAAAATTAATATTGTGTGTGTATATATATATAAAATATTGGGAGTGAAAATAATAGTTTGGAAACACTGTGAAAAGAATGCATTATTTTTAAAACCTATAATCTTGATTTAAGAATACAAAAGATAACCTATTGAATTAGTTTAATGGAGTATTGAACTTGGTTTGAATTTCATACCATTAAGAAAAATTGTAACAAATTGTATATCAAATTAAATTTTTAAAATTTATTAAAAATTAGAAATTGTATAAAAATGAAAATTAGTATTTATTAAGAAGCTAATTTTTCTTTTTAAATTTTAAGAGAGCGTTAAAAAATGTAGATATTTTCATAAGCTTAAGATTTTAAAAAAAAAGTACAAAAAACCATTTTTTAAAATTAATTTTAAAAAGTTCAGTGATATTACACATCTAGAAAAGTGTGTGTATGTCGAATACCCTCAACATCAGGCAAAGGCGGTAGATTTTTTATATATGAAATCTTTATTCTTATCTATGGCTATCTTTATTTATATAACTAACATTTTATTTTATTCAACTCCTATTATTAGCTCACAAACTATTAGCTGTGCCAGAGGTGATGGTTCTCTGTTTCAGATCTAAATTACGATCTGTGGATGAACGAATGAAAAGCATGAATGAACTCCCCCCCCCCCCATGAAAAGGGCATGTTAAGTATTCAAGCTAGAAGTCGTGACCTTTGACTTCGAATGCTCAGGGGTCCTTCAGAAGAACTATTGCCCCTCTCCTTCCATTGTAAAGCGAAACACGAAAACAATTACAATTAATTAATAAAAAGTAACTAAAATAAAAAATTTCCTAATTACCTAAGCAGGAATTGATTTAATTTTTTTAATATTATATTTGGAATACAATACTATTTATCACTTGTTTCCTTAAACTTCAAAATATCGTATTACTTCATAATACTATTGCACATCATTCTTTCTCTCAATTTTAGATTTTGAATATAATTTTACTGTGCATGAAATCCATTAAATATTTATTTTATCTAACCAATTTGATATATTATGTAATTTGTTTATTACCCTCTTGTATATGTAGTATAGAAAAATTATAGCAATCGTCAAACAATTTGAACCGAAATTTTGATGTCCCTCCAGTTTGAAAAACACATTTTTTGGAAAATGTCTCTCCGTCTGACTGTGACTAAGGTAATTCAAAAATTCTTTGAACTAGACGGTTGAAATTTGGCATACGGTCTTTACACCAAATTCGCAGATTTCAATAAAATGTGAGGAAAATCTGTTGAGAGGAAGTTCGTCTGATAGAATATAATTTAAAACAACAACCACAAAGCGAAGACAACTAGATAGATGAGATTTTGTAGATTTAAATTTTGAGACAAATCTAACGAAGAGTTGATTATTCAGCAGTTTATACTTTCAGAAAAACGTAAACGCAGCGGCTCAAAAGTGCAGCGATTTAAATATATCAAATATGGAATAAGTATTGGTGACTATAAGCGCAATTTTTGCTTTGACAGAATGAAAAAAAAAAAGAACGTCTGAAACAAAAATTCAGTTTTTGAATATTATTAACAGAATGTCAGATTTAAATCGCCAAATAACTCGCCAAGTATCGCATGATAAAATTTTTAAAATTCTTAGTTCATGTCAAAAAATATTTCGCCACTGTTCTATGTCTGTGCTAAGTAATGCACTTCTCTGGCATGACAAATGAATTCAAAAATATAGCACTGTCTTTGTCTCAAAAGTTTCGCCTTCAATGGTAAGACTTAGACTGTTTGCCATGAGAAATTCACGCTTTTTTGAAGAAATGATAGAATTTTAAATTCTTTTAAATTTTACATTTTCAAAATCAATATTGAGTCATTGTTTACAAACAGCACCTTTTGATATGAACAACTGCACACTTAAGAGCTGAAAATAAAACATTAACTGAAATTGTTTTATGGTATTTGCTAATTAATTTTATTATCCTTCAGGAGATGAGTTGAAACTTTGCTAATCCTCATCAGAATGTTTCGTTTTATATCATATCACATTCTGATACTTTTCCCATTAATTAACGCCACCTCCCCCTTCGTCTTTTTTTTTTCGACGACAAATTAATTAGTGATGAATGTTAGTATCTTAATGGAATAAAACTGCGTCAATATTTCATTTTCGTAATAAATAAGATTCTATTAAAGAAAAAATGTACTCTTTTTTTTTTTTTTTTAATTTACAGCTCCATTTTACCAGAGATTGAATTAAATCGAGAAATGATACTTGTGGTTAACAATATGATTAATAAAAAATATTTGATGTATGTAATTTTGACAAATGTTGAAAAGCAAAGAGAAACATTACATATATAGATACATATATTATTGTATTGTATTCCCTATTCAAACATAACAATGGACAAAATTTAGAATTGTGGACTATATGTTAAAAGTGGAAACATTTTAAACCGAAGAATTATTGCTAACACTGGCTTTCATTTTTGCTTATATATATATATATATTATGAGCTACATCTATACATAAAGTATATCCAAAGGTCAATAAAAATTATAAAACAGTTACCATAATTATAATGCACAGATTGAGTGGCCCCCAAATACATAGTCATACTATACATAGTATATACGTAAACACATAGTTAATCACATTATGAACATCAGCCATAGAAAATTTCATTTTATGACACAAGAGAGAACTCAAAATGAAACAGGTTAAATAAAAAAAAATGTTACAGAAAAGAATGGCATTATTTATCACAAGAAGTATGTAAGAAAAACTAACTACATTTTGATAAAATTGTATTAAAAATGGTGGATGTGATAAATGAAAAACATACGTGCTCATTAAAATTATTAAACTATTAGAAAGTTTTGGAAATTGTGAAAGAATTAAGCAGCTCCATTTTTTTAAAATAATTATCTTCCTTTTTTGAATGCCATATAATATGTAAAAGCTTTTAATGACTCAACATGAATGAAAAGAAAAAATAAAAGTTTTCCTTCATTTTTTTTTTATTTCCATACAGACAATACCTTTTTGATAATAATGTAGCACAATATAAAATTTATAAATTCATACATCTTATGCTACCATACAAATTTAAGAATTAATATGTGCAGAAAAGTATTTTAAATCTCTTGAAACTAATTTTAAAAAATGGCAAAAGAGACAATATCGAACTAAAAGTCAATATACATTGCAAATGGCAGAACATTTTAAAAGCATAAGTTAATTCCAAAAAATTTAAAAATAATGAACATCTTTATTTTTAAAGTTTCTGAGTAATCTATTTCTGTTTAAAATAAAATATTTAACTGCAAAATTTCTAAACAATACTTTTTTTAATGAATTTCTGCTAAAGAATGTTTTTATTTAGTAAATTAAAATAACAATTATTTAAATTACAATAAATATCTTCATAGTAAGACTCTTAGAATCTTCAAGCATATATTTCATTATAATTAAAACAGATCTTATTTTACTCACATAATGTTTTTTTAAAGTTAGAAATTTAGTTTGGAATTATATTAATTTTTACATAATCAAGCCATATATATTAATTAATACCTACATAGTGGCTCTCAAACAGCACGGCTTTTTGTAGTTCTTGAGAATTCTGTTACTTATACATAACAAAATTTTCAAAAACTAAATTTTAGTTATTTTCCTTCATTTTGATTTTGTTATTATTGCTTATGTTTCAGACATTATCAAATATTAATCGATAAATTTCGTTTATTTATTACCTTTTTTCAATATTTTCATTAATAGCTAAATAATTCTATTAAATTTAAGGTTATTATACAAGTACATAAGGTAAATTTATATATATATATATATATATATATATATTTGAGTATATATTATAAACTTAAGAGTTGTATTTCATTTGCTTTTGTTGAATTGTACTTATTTTCATTTTCTTTGTATTAATTATTGCTAAATAGCAAATGCCTGTTTTATAGTAATATCTCAAGCAAATAAATTTGTTTTTTTAATATTGAATGAAAAATCAAAAGTTCTTTCTATATTTAATTTTTTTAAATGGTAATGATGACATGATTGGCATTTTTTAAAGAATTCTTTAAAAAATGTTGAAAATGTACTATTTTATATCAAAAAAATATATATTAAACTACATAACACCAATACCTACACAGTAATTGATGTCAGAAATTAATGAGTATACATTTTGTACAGAGATAATAAAAAACATTTGGAAATGGTAAACCACACAAAGAATTTTAATAACATGTTTGATGGGTAATTATGTATCTATATCAAACTCTGGAGTAGTGGCAGTTAAGTAATATTAAGCTCAGAAGAATCTGAACATACATGTTACTTAGTAAGAATATTGCAGTTACACATTAACAACATTTAACAAAACACCAAAGAGTTTATACATTAAACACTGCACATTGAGAGGACCAGTTTGAAAGATAACAATCAGATCTTTTTTTCTTGCACTGACTACACTAAAAATGAGAAATATATCAATCCAAAAAAAAGTGATATCAGTTCATAAATATAAAAGAGATAGGATGTATGCAATTGGCTGATTGGATTGTTGATGGCAGCTTTGATTTATAACTCTCCAAACATCACCAGATAAATATCTTTCATATAAAAGATTCAATACACTGAGTAAGATGCAATGCCTATTTCTTTTATTCTTTAGAGAGAAAGCTTCAAATCGAGCACATTTTTAATGGTAAATTTTTTTAAAAAACCTACACACCAACATCAAGCTTTAACTGAAAATCCTCTTAAAACAGATAGCATTAGTTTACCTACATTTTGTTTAATGCATAAAACAAGCAAGTTATCTAACATTTTGCTGGAACATATTAATTATGATAAGCAATTAAATGAGATGTTCTAGTATTGTATAAATACTTTTCAAAGTTATCATGGGCAATGCCTTCTCATTCAATCTAAAGTAGCTATCAACTTATCCACCAGCCAAACATCTAACAGTGATGATATGGGGGGGGGACACACAATTCTAACTTATGGCTCAAAAATATAATATGAGAATTGTTACTTTCCAATGCACTGGAGGTATTTAAAACTGCCCACAATTTTTTTTAATTAAAAAGAAATTTACAAAGGGCATATTGCAAGAAAAATATGAAAGTTTAAAAAAGACTGCAATAGTTTGATATTGATATATATTTGAAGAAAAATTAGATAATCTGAAAAGTATCCAGTCATATTTGTAAACTGTAACAGTATACACAGGCTAAAGGTTTAGTAAGACAGATTTAAATTGAATAGAAAAACAGTTTTAAATTTAATTATTCATATAATACTGATTTTAAAAAATAAAAACAGAAATTACAATAAGACAGTTTTAACTATAGAAACAAAAGTAAATTAAAAGGTAAATAGACATTGCATAGAAAGTGCATGGAGAAAATTTTTATTTTATGCCTGAAGAATTGAAAATAAATTGCCAATTGATGATACATTGTTTTTTTTACTATATATCAGACTAATTATTTAACATTTTGCTAGTTTTGAAAAAATATATGCACAGAATTCTCGTGGCAATTTAATACTTCCAGGAGTAATATCGTCTAAAGTATCAACACTTAACTTTAATCCAAAGTGACTAATTACAGTCTTTTATTATTACCAAACACTTTCAAAAGGTACCATAACACAAATTTACAAAAATGCAACTTTATTGAATTCAGAAAAAAAAATTGAAAATGTGCTTTTATAATACTGATGAAAATAGAAATGTACAATAAATAAGATATGTATTTCATTTTAAAATATCATATAATAAGGCATATATTTTCATACTTCATAACAAATGTATATATTTTTTAAAACCTAATTCACATAAAAAAAACTTGTTGAGTATGTACAGATATATATATATATATGTAATTAATAGAACAGGGAAGAAATATTTAAATCCTTTTAAAAAGCATAAGCTCAATTAAAGTAAAAGTATTCAACTAATAACAATAAAAACAGTTGATTATGAATCTGTTTTGCATGCAAAAAAGAAAAGAAAAAAATACAATACATCACTTATTTTAGATTCTGTACAGTAATAAATGTTTAGTAAAAATTTAAAAAAATAAACAAAAAAAGATTAATTCAGACCTTAAATAATTTTATTACATTTTTCTATACAATTTATGATCACATTTCTCCCTGTCCAATATCATTTTACTTATTTATAATATTTAAAACAATGAAAGCACACTTTAATAGCTTTACAATAATACATACATATAACAGATCAGAAAAACCATATCACATCTATACATAAATATATATTTATATATAAACATACTAAATTCATCATAAAAGTTTCTTTTTTTTGCAAAAAAATAAAAGTAAGAATGATTATATACATCAATGGAACAAGAAAATTGACATTACACCATCCTAGATAATTAAGATGATTCAAACTCGATTTAAAGTTATCAAGTGCTCTTAGTTACTACTGTATTATTACGCATGGTCATTAATATTAAATCAATTTCAGAACAAAGGAGGGAAGGAATAATCTATGGAAAAATGAAAGAGCAAGAAAGATACCAAGAAAATCTAAAATAACAAAAGAAAGATTTCAGTTCCCATTATGTATGAAAATTCAGATTTACAAGAATTACCACTTCTGAAAAACACCTTAAAAACAATACCCTAAATAGTAAGACTTTCTCCCTCTCTTTTTTTTGAAATCTATAATAGAAATTTTTTCATACACTATGTTTTACTTCCACAACAAAAGATATAACAATAAAGTGCTAAAATATACATACATGATACATTGATTTAAAATATAATTAAAATAGCACTGACATTCTGCATGCAGTCACAGCAGATAAAGCTTTTTTTTTTTTCAATTTAGGAACAATAATAATTATGATAATTTGTAATGAAATATAACAATACTTAACAATACAACTAAATAAATTATAAAAGAATTATTTATATCCAATTTCATAAATGTTATTGTAGATAAAATTCCATACAAGTGCTTTCATGAAACAAAAATCCACAAATTAAAAAAAAAAACTATTTCAGAATTTATCAGATATTTAAATGCCACACACAAAAAAAATTAAAAATTAATTACATGTTTTTCAAATTAAATACACATTCTATTTTAAATTGAATCAGATATAACCTAAATATTTTATATTTTTATGATACTAGAAACATTTCCCAATAGTTGTGCAAAGATTAAAACTGTATTCAGTATAACCAAATATAATATTAACAAAATATCAAGCCTTTCTCAGAATTAAAGGAGGCGATATTCAGCTAATAAAAATAGCTTTTTTTGTTTTTCAAAGAATAAGTCAATAGTCAAACAATATCAAGAGAATTTTTTTTTAATGTTAAATGTTTTGAAATAAAAAAAAGGAAATGATAAAAGTTAATTAACTTTATGAAATTTTATGCTTTACAAGAATCCCTTGATGAAATAATCACAGATCTGTCAAACGTAAAAGTTTAGCTACAAAAGAAATAGTTATTAAAAAAATCTATATTATATATTAATATACAAATATTCTCTGAAGAATATTTCTTAAAAGAAAGAAGTTTGAATTGTTTTATATACTACAAAATATTTGTTTTAATTTGATTAAGCAATTAGTTATGAAAAAATGAATAAGTTATTGCTAAAAAGTTTCAAATTAAAATTTTGTTTCATTCAAGCATAAATTGGCTTATTAAATAAAGATTAATAAGCATACAACAATGAATTTCTCAACTCGTTTAATATTACTAGAGAAATAAAATCAAAAGCAAGTTTTAAATTAGATGATGAAAACCATAATGAACCAACCCACATTTTCACTTGAACTAGTAATCACATTTCATATATATATTGCCAAATGATGCTTTCTGAATAAGACAACTGTTATTCCTGATCTAGCCTGGCTTTAATGAAAGATGTTTTTAGTTTCAGTAATGAAAGATGTCACAGAGAGTGACTCAATAAAAACTAAGTTGATTCATTTTAGTTTTTAACACCTTACACATTGCATGATTAAAAACAATAGAATACGATTCTATATTTAAAATCATATTATAGACAATTTCAAAGTACTTATGAATAGAATAAATTATTACTTTGATTGCTTACAGATAATGAATAGTTATTACTTTAAATGCTTTGAATATCTTTGCAAGAAATTTTTCAGCAGAAATAGTACTAATTATTTAAAAATTGGTGTTTAAAACTATAGATATTAATTTCTAAATGTAATGTGAATTTTAAAGTGTTAATTTGGAAATTCATGCACAAGAAATTTTGAAAATTTTGAAAAATAAAATTACATTTTCAAGTAATGAAGTATATATTTATATATATATACAAAAAAATGCTTTATTAGCATACAGTGTTTTACTCTACAATACAATTTTCAACTAAGTCAAATTCATCATCATATTTCATACAATTTATCCTACACGCTTCTTTACATTAGCTGTTATAAAATAAATACAAACATGCAAACAGTACATTCAAGATATGTCAATAAAAGAAATATCTCATATTAAGAAATACATTTCTCTATTACTAGACATGACAGTTAGAAATTCTATCAAAAAATTCTCCAGCAGGCCAAATACAAAAATATATCCATTTTCTATCAATCATTAAATGAAATCAATATACAACAAAGAATAAAATGCTTGTTCTAAGTAGTAATGAAATGCATAAGAAAAATTATTATACTCGATCATAACAAAAACTGAAGATTTATAAAATCATTTGTAATTAAAGTTACTTGCATATTGTAATTGAAAACTTGAAAGTTTAATATATCACTATTCAAACACTTACACTTCACATTTTAAAGCAGTAGTCATTTCATTCATATGCCTAAATGATGAAGTATAGACACATGATTTTACTATCTATTTGATAAACTGTCAATGTGTTGTTGCAAAACGAAAGAAAAAGATTTTTTATTTACAGTCATACGGATGGCACTAATAGATTGGAAAAGTTTTTCAGAATCAATGTCTTCAGGAAGCTTCGTTAGAAACTGTGCAAGGTGAATAAAATCCATTTCTAATAATATTTCTTCATACATTTTCAGGATACCTAATATGTATTTAAAAAAAAGAGTCATAATACAGTAATATTATTTAAGCTTGTAACATTTTTATTAAAATATTAATTGCACGCAAAATTTCATTTAATAAAATAACTATTGATACAAATAGTTCATATCTACTAACTTTTATAGCAGGCATAACATTTAAAATATGCATTTAACACTTTCGATGTTTACTATACTTCTTCTAAATACAATATGTACAACTTCAGAAAAATATTTTATACTATTTATAAGTTTCTTAAAAGTCAGTTCTAGCTTGGGTTTACCATCTTTGTGAGCAATATTTTAAAATATGCTTTGAATTTGTTATTTTAAATAAGAAATTAGAGATCAAAATGCAAACAAAAAATATTCCATGATAAATATTTTCCTTTAGAAAGAATGTTATATATGGTTATTTTACTTCAGAAATTTATGAATGGAACTTCAACCCCTCACAATAAATTAGTTTTTTTGCTTATGAGAATTACAATTCTTAATTCAGATTCTAATGAAAACATTTTAATTATATGACTTGTATTCAGATTTGAACTAAACAAAATAAACTATTTCTGATAAAAGCTTGTAAATATTAAGCAACTACTATATAAATTTGAATGCACATTAAAAACTAATTTTTAAAAAAAAAATCCAGACACATGTGATTGGAAACTGTTTTCTACACCACTAAATAATCCAAAACACTTCTTGTTTAACAAATTTTCTATTTTATTTTTAATACCCAGTTCTCAGAAACTTTAATCTATTAACTGAGAAAACAACCCAGTCAAATACTAATTTTTTCAAACTTAGTGTCCATTTATTTATTTATTAAAATAGCTAAATTCAGATATTAAAATGTGTATACTTTTAAATAATTATGCAACAATCCACATCATATACTAAGTTACAAGATAGTAAATTATGCACATTATTATTATTATTATTTGTGATTAGTAATAAAGAAAATACAATAAAAGTAAAGCAATCTTACCTAATGCTGTCTTAACCAAAAACTCTTCACCATCCCTGAGATAAACATCCCACACTCTGCAAGCAACATCTAATGGCAAAGATTTACTGTACAATGTATATAGCCTAAAAATAAAATTAAAAATGTCAATTCCAGTCATACATAAATTAGCAACGCAGGACCAGTTAACGATCTAGTTTAAATGATTAATAAAAATTGATATAACATGTATAATAGCCAATAATAAATTTAAAAAAATATTTTAATTTTTAAAACATTTTCTTTATTCATTTCTAGTGTAGCCAGTCAAGCATCAGATCGTGAAAAATTAGAGAAATTTAAAACTACAATGTTTTCTACGCCAAAAATCCTGGATCTAATTTGATAATTCATTGATATATATCATAAATAGACTGAAAACTTCATTAGCAATCAATAAAAATGAATACTTTTACTGATAGTCAAAAATGGAAGTCAGGTGTATTCCTGCCCATGTTCTAGACCATGGAAGGTTCCAATTAAATTTCTGAGGGTTTAAAATCTCAGCTATGAAGTATCACCATTACTGTCTTTAGGAAGATACTTCTTCAATACTAAGGAACAAATATTCTACTTCCAGTTTATAATGAATTTGTTTCAAATTGTGCTGTTTGCTTAGTACCAATTAAGAATTTCATTAATTTGCTTTCCTTTTATATTCTATATACTTAAAAAACAAATTTTACCCTGTCCTCTTAAATTATTCTCAGTATTGTAATGATAGTCTCAAGACATAAATTTTTTAATTCATCAGTTTGAAGTCAAGTCACAACTGAAACTAAGTTTAGCATTAGCTGATCTTATTTTGATGCAGTAAAGTTCATTAAATTAACATTTGAAGCTACAATTGAAAAGGAAATTTAATGATATGTTTAATTTATAGCATAAAAAACATATAAATTGCATCGTTATTTTTACTTATAAAAATGAAAGTATGGAAGATTCGAACTCTGTTGGCAGACTGTTTGGCCTAGAACTGACAAATTTGGAACACAGACTTTTAAGGAAGAAATAAACACCTCAAAGAACAATATTATAAAATTTAAATTCGTTAAAATTTAAAGAAAATGTTGGCATTTTTCTCATGTTACATTCAAAAATATTTTTTAACTGATGATTATTACATCATGATATTTTAAAATAATTATTTTTTCAATGAGAAAATATATTTTTTAACATATTAATCAATTTTCTACTTTTAATCAAATATTTTTAGAATATTTTCCAACAATTTATTTCATGCAAGACAAAACAAAATATAAACTAAGGAAGCATTTAACAGGGGAAGAAATTTGGTTTTATCAATGTATTAAAATCATATTGACAAAAGTTGAAATTAAAAGATTAAATAATTCTTACAAAAAATTAAATCTAAAAATATGTAATTTTCAGTGTGTTAATGAAATAAACAAGAAATAAATTTTCTAGGAAGTGAAAGATTTCTGTATCCTTTAAAACTCTTTATTAATAATTCTGTAGAATTTAAGGTAAACATAGTATATATATATATATATATATATATATATATATATACACACACACCACACAAACACAAGATATCCCCTCTAACACTTACTTTCCCAACATTTTCACACTTACTTTCTATTTGGTATTACGATGCACATCTAATAGGAGAAAACTAATTTAAAATGCAGCAAATAATGCTATTCTATGCAGTTTTATTCAATAAATCATGTCACCATATGCATAGCAAATTTTTCAATTTTATGCATCTCCTTACATTCCAGTTATATTTAATAAAATAGTCTTTAGACACCAATTTAAATATTAAAAAGTAATTCTTCTATTACGAATAAAATGAGAAATGAAAATTTGAATATTACTATTTAATAAAAATGTACTATTTAGATTACTAGATTATCTCTTAAGAAAATATGCCAACCAGTACCTTTCCTCCAGAAAGATTTTTAAAAAAGTCATGAAATTGTTGAATGTTTTAAAATATCAAACTCAAAAGCTTATAACTTGATCAGATTTGATACAGAATAAAGAATGTTTTTTTTTTCCTTCATTTCTTTAACTGTTGGGAATATTAAAAATATTTCATTGAATATGATTCATTAAAACCAAAAAAACTGCCTAAAATTTAGACTTTAAATTTACTTCTGAAAAAAATTATGAAGACAAAATAAATAAAATATTATTTGTCATTTAAAATCCTTTTAAAAATAAAACTAAAAAGCAAATTTTATGACAAATCAGAAATTTTTTATGATTCTGCATTTTGCAAGAGCTAACATAAAATTGGAGATACTTAGTGCATTCAACCACATTTCAGACTTAATATTATTTATATGATTATCATGATTTGAAGCTAAAAATATTTTACTGAAGTAGCAGAAATCCTGGAGTACCAGCTGATCCTTACAAGAAAATAGTAAATAAACAATGCTTTGCTTAAAAGGTTTTGTTTAAATAATTTGTCTTATTTTTAAATAGTATTTTTACTTGATGTTTGTACAAGTTAGTAGAATAATTGTTTTGTTCCAATTTATGTGTTGGTTTGGTTTGGTTTTGTGGGGTTTATTGGCGCAAGAGCCATATTTGGCTATACTGCGCCAAGCAAATGGTAAAATTATAAAAGAAAGAAAATATAATCTTTTGTTAAATTAAGGCATGAGTGATGAGATCAAATCATATTAGTTTAACGAAAATAATGGTTAGAGAAAAAATTTAAAACCTTGTATCTTAACAGATTAAAACAATGATGTTAATGCATATGAACTTAAAAGGAAAGTGAAACATTGATAGAATAATAAAAATTTTCATACACAAGTCAAAACCCCAATAGCCTTTAAGAATTTAAAAATATTTGCGTGATATTTTTCACCCACTAAGTCCTGTAGTGTTAAAGATAAAGTGAAAAAACGGACACGATAAGAATTAAAGACAGGACAATCAATCAAAATGTGATGAACAGTGAGAGGAACTTGACAGTTGTTGCATGTAGGTGCATTTTCACCAAATATAAGATGTTCATGGGTGAAACGAGTATGTCCTATACGGAGACTAGTCATTTTGACATCCATCTCCCATATAATTTATGTGTTGGAAAATTCAAACTAGAATAGAAAGACCACACACAATTCAGAATCCCCCCCCCACTGGACAGAAAGAAATCATTTTATTCTTAAACACTCTGCCAATGAGTATGGCCCTTGTAACATATTTTTCATGAGAAAATCTAGCATAAAATTCTGGGATATGACTGGTTGGTTAAAAGTCACTACAGATAGGAAGGAATACATCTCTAAGGTTGGTACTTGCAAAAAGTAGGAAATAGTTACATAATTAAAGATTATCTAAAATTTAAAAAATGAAAATGTTTATTTTTTTGAGCACTAAATTTTATTTTACACTGATTTTAGATAAAAGATAATACTTTTTAAAATACAATTACAAGTAAATTGTGCAATAAATAAAGAAAAAGAAGCAACCTCATTCTGAAGATATTAAATTTGTCCAAAAAGGCCAAGGAACTTGGAAATATCAGAAAAATCAAACAGTAGAAATGATGGATTACCCTCAACATTCACTACTCAGTAGAAAAAAATAACAAAACAATACCAAATATAAAAACACTATTAATTTATAATATTACAGTGCTGATTAAGAGAATGCAGAACAAATGATAAATGTCATTTTTTGATAATAGTACACAATTATCAATAGTAGTTACAGACTTCTATTCCAACATAAAGCAAAATCTTATTAAAGAATGTTATATTTTTTAATAACAGATTTAAATAAATTAAAAAACATAATTGTAACAAAAAAATAATAACTAATCACCATATTTTATTAAAGGTATTTTATAAAATTTTCGGTTAGCAATATTTCAATAATTGAAAGCATATTAAAAAGGTAATATTTCAGTAACAGACTTTTAAAAAAACCAATCGGAGGGGGGGGGAAGTAACTATGTATTAATGATTAAACGAAATGAAATAAAAGCACAAATAACGAAATTCAAAATAAATTCCAATTTTTCTTATAATTAAAAATATATTTAAAAAAATTTACACCATTTTAAATGTTGTCAATGTTACTTCAAAATGATAAATAATGCCAACTATAATACTTACCAATCAACTAAATACAGATCTGGACTTAGATTTTGCTTTGCAAAAACATTGAAAAGTTTAGGTAAATTCTCTTTGAAATATTCCTCATACACAGAGTAATACACTGTCATCTAAAATAAACAAAATGTTATTG
Organism: Argiope argentata; assembly: GCA_026289955.1. Lineage (NCBI taxonomy): Eukaryota > Metazoa > Arthropoda > Arachnida > Araneae > Araneidae > Argiope > Argiope argentata. The sequence goes on from JAOUZG010044845.1 coordinate 7,164,411, forward strand.
AATAAAATATATTCCTAACAATTAATTAAATTTGCTTTGTTTAAAAACAATTTTTTGTTACCATAATTTCCATTAGTAATAATTAGTTTTTAATATAATTATTTTTTGAATCAGAAATGAAAAAGGAATTAAATAACTAACTAAGAAGTTTGTTTTATTTTCCATCAGCCATTAAAAATACATGTTCCTTCACTGTTAAATTGTTAACATGATGTCACCGACTCAACCATCTAATAGGAAAGTCATTGGGTAAATAAATATTAATAGAATAGTTGTAAGTTTATTTTCAGGTTGTCTTCTTGACAAGCAATATTGAAAAATAGACTAAATATAAGATTGCTATAATTTACCCAAATTAGGGGAGGGGGGATTCTAAGTAAAATGAACATTAATCAATCCCAACCAGAAAGTTCATGAAAATAGCCCAGCTCAATATACTGAGGCTAAAGCCAAGTTATCTCAAATGGTATCTACAAGTCTCCAAAATTGCTTATATCAATAAAAGATGTCACATTCTTCCTTTATCATATGCCCTGTAACTCATGGATATAAATATTTACACTAGACAAAATTGTATTAAAAACAAAAAATTGTTGGAAAATGTATTAACTTAAAAAATTTAGAATGACAAAAAAAAAAAAACTGTTTTAAGGAAATATAATATTTAAGCATACTGGGACTGCGTTTAGAAAGCCTCTATCAGACTATTAAGTGCAGTATTGTTTTTAGAGCCTATGTTTTTTTTTTTTTTTTTTTTCTTTTTCATCTCCAAATAAATGGAAAACACATTAGACAATAGATCTTTTAAAAACAAGTGATCTTCCAAAAACAAGTGATATAGAAATTTCTTTAGTATTACCCTACAGTCAAATGGTAATCATTAGCAACACATCTTTGACCTTATCAACATCTATAATCAAATTGGATGGTCTACCAGATCTGATAATTTATGACAAACACTCTCAACCATCTTTTTACTACCAAATAATATTTATTTTTACAATAATCATGTTTAGAAGTACTCTGCAACATTTTAAATGCTTTAGTATCAGGAACAGCACAGCAAAAATAAAATTCAACATATTCTTTGCTCAGTAAGAGTCACTATTTCTGAAAATCAATATTAAAAACATTTATTTTCAGATGACAAAAATAAATAAATTCCTATAAGTTGCCTGAGGTCAACAGAAACCATAAAAATGCTCCTTAAAAGTTTGTAAACAACAATTAATTATCCTTAAATGAAGCATTCCAGGTATTTTTTAGCACGAATTAAAGATTTATCTACTAAAATTTCCATTTAACAAAAGCTTTACAGTGACAATAAATTGAATTAAAAAAGTACATTTATTATATAGAATAATAAGAAATTATATTCATTCATAGATAATGTATTGATATAGAATTGTAACGTTTAAAAATTATGATCTCATATGTTTATAAAAATCAGCAAAACTTTTAAGGAAAAAGAAAATTTTAAATTTTTTTGTTTATGAAATCAGAAATATTAAATAAGTGTAAAATATTAAAAAATTTAAATTGCCCAAAAAAATCTTCCAAAATTAAATCATGCAATATGTTTGTTTCATTCATAAAATTTCAAAAGTAACAGGACTTAGTTTTGTTTAATAGATGCAAACAAACCCTCAAATATTGTAAACAAAATTACCATTTTCTGTTCAATTCTAAAAAAGGCAAGCTGGCATTGCCGATTAAGCAAGTTGCAAAAGCAAATGAAGGAATCAACAGCATCCAAATTCAGAAGTAACATAGCAGCTAAAAAGGACATCCCCTGGACCTAAAAAAAAAAAATAAACCAGAAAAAAATGTGAGGCAAATAAGTAGAATACAGTTTTTAAAAAAATCAAAATATTTGTAATTTTATACAGTGAAAGCATCAACTAAGATCTTCATTTTAATTTAATACTAAGAAGACAGCAAAAAGTAAGCAAGTGGGAAAACAATTTTCCTTATTAAGACTGAAACAAGCAAAGTTTCAAGTAATAATCTAACTCATAAAAAAAAGGTAAAAGATTTTTACCAAAGAGTAGAAAACTATTCTTTTATGCTAAGAGAAGATTTCACAACAGATTCATTTTGTCATAATCAACAAAAAGTTGCATAGTGGTAAAAAAATTATAAAAAAATAATCCAAATATTTTCATACAATATCTAGGACAATATTAATTTTTGATTAATAAAAAGCATACCCCTAATTTTTTAAATGGAGAAGCTTTAATTAAGGACATTTTCAATCATGAACCTAACTATAAGCAGCTTAATCATTAAAAAGCAGTTAAATATAATTAAGTCTGCAATTCTTTCTACATTTTTTTACTGAATGCTTGATTTTTTACTGAAGTTTTATTGAATGCTTTTAGACCCTTTAAAAAATTTCTTGTAGAATAAATTTTAAAAAGCAGTTTGTTCTTCAAAATTTATGCATTTTTATTGAAGAAAATATAAACAGTGAAATTCAAAATGCATCCCTTACCATTGCAAAAAATATGATGCTATATACATGTGAGAATAAGGTTTCTCAAAAATAATGATAGGTTAGTTACAATTCCTAAAAATTAATGCAAAAAATTCCGATATTTAATAATAATTCTTATTATTATATAACAAAAAAGTGAAACAATCCATCATGCGAAATGGAAGTCTCGACTGAAAAAACAATATCTTGAATTTCAGAAAATAGTGTTTATCAATATAAAATCATAGAAATTCCATTATGCAATTTGTTTCACATTACAACTAATAAAACAACATTCATTTATTAATACATATAATTTATTATTATTCTCTTTAGACTTTTTAAAGATAATCGAGAATGATAATTGGCATTTCAACAGTACTTACATATCCAATATCTGGTCTATAAATCACATATGCACCTAAAATGCCTTCCAGAGTATTGTGATATGGTCCACCCTACAAAATCCATATCAAAATTTTATATTGTGAAACAGAAAATGTCTCAAAAAGTAAATAGAAAGGGGTGTATATGTATTTCCTTCTTACCTCCTGAAATATTCCGAGTTGAGGGAATGTTCTTGAAACATCCAACTTAATGAAATCAGCAGCATTTTCATTTGGTTCATCCATATCTGTATAAATATATAATTAATTCATAATTTAAATTGACCGATTTCACTTTTAAAAAAACATTTTAATGCACAAAAAGTATTTTTCTAACAGCAATTATCTCGCATCACATTAATCAAAAATATTAAATTTTCATCTACATTTCACGTATTTTAATTATACTAATTTTAAATAAAGAAGAAAAATTAACCAAGAATACTAATACAAAATATATTAACCATACTAATTTCAACTAAGACTGATTTAACCTAAAAACTTCAGGGATGTTAAGACATGCAAAACTATCAAAAAATTTAAAAACTATTTTGTTTGTCAACAAAGTAATTTTTTTTAATAACAGTTTTGCAAAATACATGTGAAAAAGCTACTAGCTTTGAGACAATGAAGGGTGAACATTATAATTCAGATTGTAATTAAATACAAAAATTCTACTTAAACTACCTTTTAAATAAAATTATTTTTGTTCATGCAAACTATCAGAAAAGGTTTTAAAAAAAATCAAGAAAATATTAACATACAATGTCTTATTTAAAAAAAATATTACTCCTGAAGAACTGCAAAGAATTATTTACCGTCACTGCTTTCACAAGATTTCACATCTGTTGAAACCCATATTTTCTCTTTTGATCTAGCTGTACAAATATCAAATAATTCTTGAGTTATATTTAAATCATTGCCGATAGCTAATTTCCAAACACGACCTCGTATGCTTGGTGGTAGTCCCTTCCACCATAAATCTCTTGTTTTCCTATTTTCTTTCCTGCAAATTAATACAAAATACATATAATAAGAACAGCAAACAAAGAAACAAAATGGCATATAAAGGCTTTTAATCAAATATTTTATTTAGGTACACAAATTTTCAGACAACATAGGACATGATCATAATTTAACATTTTTTTTCTGCAGCTTAAATATGCACATTTATACTTTAGAGGACAAGAATACATGCTTCACTATACTTTCTATCTTTAAAAATTTAATTAAAAATTAAACAAAAATAATTGAAATTTGTCTATGATAATTCTTAAAAATATTACAGCATAAAAACAAATTTTTAAATCACATAAAAAAAATGTCTTCAATGATACCAATAATACTGCTGTATTATTTTTTATCACTTTTTTTTTTTAAAAAAAAAGATTAAACATATTTTACAATATTTGTTTAGATGAAATAATTTAAAATAGTTTTCAATGCAGTTACTAATATTTTATCCTGTTCTTCCCTATTGTTGATAAGGAAATCATGGTGTTAAGACTATTTTTTTCCGCACAATGATTAGGTTTCTATATAGAATATTTTATTATACTTTTTGAAAATTGTTCCTACAATTAAGGTCCAACTTCATAAATTAGCAATGATACAATGTTTTAAAATAAATTCATATATAAACACAACTACACTTTCATGAAATATAATTTAATATATAAAAATGTATTAAGATTTTTATCTCTTCAAAATTGCTTCAATATTTTATTGCATTTTCCACCCCATTATTAATGTTGAATGGGTCTATTGTCAAAAATTCTAATGTTAAAAAATCAATTTCAACAAAAAAAAAGTTTTGTTTAAATATTTTCAAACTAAATTTAGTATTTTAGGTGAAATGACAAAATTAGGAAGGTATAGTACACACTGAATATAAAGTATAAGACGTAAAATAATATGTGTTTGCAGGTCTATGTAATTTTAAATTTCAAAATACTTTACTGATGGAAGTATTCAAAAGCAAACTACAAAAAATGTTTATTTGAAAATTTTAACATCCGTTAATTGTAGTGAAACAATTAACCGTTGTATGTGGCTAGTATGAAATATAAAATTTTAACATTAATACATGAAGTATTTACTTGAAGTTCATGTTAAAATGAAAAATAGAAAAAAATTATATGTATAAATTATATGTTAAAATATATGTATAAGAAACTACGCACTATTAAGATTGAAGCTTTAAATGAGTAAATCAATAATACAGAGTCTTCGATGGCATTATGTTAGTACATGTAAACACTGTGCAATCACACTAAAAATAGCAACTTGCATGTCTATTAAAGATTATTATTACTAAGAGAAATAAAATGTTTAAAAAAAATAAAAAATACTTTTTGACAAATGAAATTCATGGATTCAAGAGTTAGACACTTTGTTAGATCGTATATAAATAATCTATATAAAAAAATCAAAATTTCAACATGAAGATGTATTAAAAGAATTCAGCAGACATTTACAGTTAATATTTTTACAAGAACAACAAACTTTTATACTTAGATAAGAATTAAATCAGTAGAAAAAAATGAATAGTTAACATATTAAGATAGTTTCTAGTATTCTTAATGAGTAATTTATATCTTCATCTTATAGCATAATCTTTATCTTAATGAGTAATTTATATCTTCATTGTAATACAATGAAGATATAAAAATTCAAATTAAGAAAAAATGAAATTCTACAAATCAGACTTCTTAAAGATAGATGTCATCAAATTTTGAGCTTCTTAACTACTTTGTCGCCTTCTCATCAATAAAAATACATTATCAACAGGAAGAGAAAACAGATAACGGCATTGAGAGTTTTTTCAGTGAATTAATTACTAAAGACAATTAAATTATTCAAAAACATGCCACTAAATATAAGTATTCAAAAATTTAGTCATTAATATTTCAGAATAAGCTTCCTATTACATTTTAACAAAATTTAGCTAATATTAATATAAATGAATGAGAAAAGACAATCTGTTAAAAGGGAAATGAATATTGTAAATGCAAAATTGTACTAAATAAGTCAAAAAATAAAAATATTTTTACCATATCAGCATAAATCAAATATTAAAAAATAATTACACAGAATTCCAATTAGGCAAAATGTCTTCATTCCATGCCTTTGTAGCATTAATTAGTTGTTCTTCAAGTTTTTGCTGATGATAAGCTTGCTTTTTTCTAAATTTTGCATCTTGCAATTCTGAAACACATGTAAAAAAAAATTAAGTGTTTACTATTAAACATACATACAAAAATAAACATTTGCATTTACAAAAATCTTTATCACAAATTATACCTTTTTTCCGAGCTCCACGGATCATTTCTTCATACTGTTGTTTATGCTTGGCTTCTTCTTCAAAAGATTTAGCAGGCAGATTCCTTTTGTGAAAAATGTCTCACAGTTAATTGGTAAAACAAAACATAACATTCAAATAAATAAAAAAATAAGTCAGCAATATTAAATTAATGTAATTTCTTAGCTTTATTAAAATAATAAACAGACGAAAGAGGAACTTAGCAAAATAAATAAAATTAATTACTTATGATCTGACATTTCAAATTTCAATCATTAGGTTCAATAAATTACTTTAAAAATTACTAGCTAATTAGTTAGCCATTCTAAAATTGTTTTCATTATATCAAAATTTCTGCAAAGAAAGCAGTTTTCAAACATGGTCAATAACAATAAAAATGGAGCAATTTGTGGAGAATTTTAGATAAAACATATGAACACTCTTATGTAAGCAACTGAGGCTTGGCAGTCTAAACAAGTAAACGGCATAATGCGAAGTTTCACTCCTACATTACTTATCTAATCTGAAAAGTTCTTATCAAAACACTGAATGACTTTCTGGGCACAAATAATATCAGCAGAATACATAGCAAAACAATTACAGAATATATCCATTTATTTTTATCATTATTACAATACAAACCAGAAATTAACTCTATTCTATGAGAACAATAAGCTTGAAAGCTTAATAAAAATGCAATTATATTTGAAATATGTATATTACTCTTACATATCTTTGTAACACAAAATAAAGTTTTAAATCAAAATTGACAAATTTAATGTAATAGGACTTATTTAAGTAGGAAATGTAAGTTTTAGAATATTTATTATTTACTAAATACTTTAGAAAGTAACAGATAAAATAGTAAAAGAAATTAATCCCTTACTACATCAAAAAATTATCTCTCCAATCAGAACATATTATTACACACTTATAGGTGAACATGAATTCATGTATTTATGAACACAGCATTTTTTTAAAAAATTCAAAAGCAATGTGCTGATACAATTGTCAATTATATTTAGTTTAATTTTTGCTTGTTTTCCCACAAATAAAAAGAGTTAACTAAATATGAATCAAACATAAGAATCTTGCATACAATAAAATATGTCTAAGAAATTATTACATTTTTTTATTTCTTAAAACAGGTTGAATCAAGCTGGTATACAAATCACTCATTCTAAGCTCTATCAGACTTGTCTTCATTTATATTTCAAACTAGCTGCCCCGACAGACTTCGCACTGTCTCAAGTTATTGGGCTTTTGTAGCCTAATAACGTACGTACGTGTTTCACAGCACTTGGAAAATAAAAAGAATCGTTTAATACATAAATCCTTTCAAGAATAAAATAAACACATTAAGAGCTCTTAATGCCGCATTAATGTATATTAATAAAAATGGATTGCAAATATGCGTTGCTAAGCACAAAACTGGAGAACGGTTCGACCGATTTGGGTAATTTTTTTCAATATTTTCATTAAGACACGAGGATGGTTCTTATGGAGAGAGAAAATGAAAAAACTGCGAGGAAAATAGTTAGAGAGAAACTTTTCTTACTTTCCCGCCAAAAAAAACTTCATTTCCTTCCCCCACACCAACTGAAGAAAATAAAAAGTTGCGGCTAATGAAATAATATTGCAGTTATATGGCTGAATCAATTATTTAACATATGATTTAATTATCATATGATTAAATTATTTCCCCATTACTATTATGAATCAAGGTAGTTGGTATTTACATATACAGTTTTAGACTTAATACAGATTCCCAGGTACAGTTGGAAATGTTTGAAGGGAATTCGAACACAATTTTTATTTAGAATATCGATGACATTTGGATAAATGCGAGTACATTGTTAAAAGAAAATAGTCCGTAAAATACTCAAGTACTTCCTTCCGAAAAGTAATTCCTTTTTCTTTTTTTACTAAATATGTATTGCAAATTTATTGAAATAATTTAATTGAAAGTAAAAGGCTGTTGCTTCTCTAATTTTTGACTGAATTTAGATGGTTTTATTGAATGCCAGTGCAAGTACTCTAATGTTTCACACATAAATGTCGTTTCTATTATCTTTAAACTATAATGCTGCGCTCAGAGGAAATAATAGTAACACACACATCCTTTGTTTCTTTTTTTCTGCAAGTCATTTTTTTTTCTATCTATATATTTTTTCTTTATAACTTTTCTTCCTACAAACCCTTTTTTCCTTTTATTTATTTTTTCTTCACTGCCTAGACTTTATTTTGAGCAGGAATAGATAAAATATCCATACAGACTAAACACCAAAAAAAAATTAATAAAAAAGAATCGTTTAATATATAAATCCTTTTAAGAATAACATTAAAACATTAAGGGTTCTTAATGTCGCATTTATAAAAAAAAGAATTTTAATCTTTAAGAACAACAAAAAAACTTTATATCAAAACACAATCAATAGCACTATTAAAAAATGAAACACCATCGAATAAAAACGAAGAAAATGATATTCACGTCTGTTGAGAAGAATGTTTTTAATCAGTATAATCAGCTGCATAAAAGCAACTATTTTCTTTCTTTTTTAAACACCCCGTTATCTATGAATTAAAACCAACTGACTTCGTGTATTTCTTTCTAAACAAATCGTAATTTATTACTTCCTGCTATCTCACTCAGTTGGTGTGGGGGAAGGAAATGAAGATTTTTGGTGGGAAAGTAAGAAAAGTGTCGTTTTAACTATTTTCCACGCAGTTTTTTAATTTTCTCTCCATAAGAACCATCCTCGTATCTTAAAGAAAATATTAAAATAAAAATTAGCCGAATCGGTCAAGCCGTTCTCCAGTTTTGCGCTTAGCAACGCATTTCGAGCTGCATTTTTATTATAATAGATGAGTTTTAATACAACAGCATAGAACAATTCATTTGCACTGGTAAAAGAAATTAAATTCACCAAAAAATCAATATATAAATAGAAATATACATGAATTTATTTCATTACAGAACTTACGGAGGGCGATTTTCCAAAATGAGAGCTGTAGTAGAAGTTGCAATGCATTCATCGCTTCTACGACTACTAGAAGAGCAAGCAGATGGACAACGCTGAGCTTGATCTTGTTCTTCTTCATCTTCAATGGGTGATTTTGATTTCCATGGCAACCTAGCAAAACAAGAGTTTAAATATAATGAATATTTTTAAATAAGTCAATTTTTACTATCCCTTAAAAAAATTGCAAAATTATACTTTTTAAACTTTACCCAGTTAACTAACTTAAGAGCATATAATAAATATTTGAAATTATCATTCGTCTTTATATAAAATTTATTCTTAATAAAATAAATACACAATATTCCTTAATTATTTTTAATGCAAACATTTTCCTATTAATACCTACAAAATATTACAATTCCTTCTGAAATGCATATTTCATATTGAAAAAAAAATCTAAAACATTTCAAAGACTAATTTTTTTTAAGTATATAGCTTTAACCTCACTTTTGATATATTTGTACTTAAGATTTTAATTTGATGTATCCTTTAAATATTTTACTTAAAACTTTCACTTTTCAAAACAGTTAAATCCATTATTTTGCACTAACTTGGAAATAATTCATAATATATATATGTCAAACAATCAAAAAAAATTTTACATTTATAGTTTGACTAGTAGAAATACAAAAAAAAGCATTACATACATTAACTTTCAAATCTTATGATTAAAGAATGAAATTTTGCACAAAATTTAGCATTTTTAATAAAAACTTATTATTGTGATCGCCCAATAAGCTAATAATAGCTAAATCGCAACTATTACAGATAAAGCCATTCGAAATTGCCTAAGAATCGGCATAAAAAATCTCATATTAAATTTTTTAAAATCTCCAGATTTAAGCTTTAACTGTATTTCACATTCATTATATGTTTAATTTTTTACAAACAAATAACTTATTAAAAAAATCAGTAAAATTTAGATGAACATATTATAAATCATTCAACATAAAATTAAATTAAAGTTTGGAAACAGTTTCATTATTCAGAATTGGAACATTATGAAATTTAAAAAGATTTCTGCAAGTAAATAAACAAACTATGTTCCTAACATGTTGCAATCTCAATATTAAAAATGCACTACAATCACACTTTCTAAAATATGCTTGTTATGTAAATATTTCATCAAGCTTCACCACAGAACGAAAAACTAAATTTAAAAAACAGAACTCCTAATCCAAACTCTAGAAAACATATATATATATATATCTTAAGAAATATTAAATAAGTGTATTTAATAGATTAATAATAAATAAAGAAAATAATGCTTTAGTTAAATTTGTATTTATGTTATACAAAATTAAGAAATTAATTAAAGACAAATAGAATTTTCTTACCATTAATTCATAATTTGTTAATACTCATCTAACCAGTTAGAGCACAATCTTATTTAGATAATATTCGATGTTTTTGATGAAATCTAGATAATAGAATTTTGCTAAAGCATTGTCAAAAAATTTTGTGACCAAAAAGTGCCACGAAAATTTGTTACCAATTTGGCAAACTACATAGAACTTAAGTATATTTTTATTATGTAATTAAGCTTCTCTTACTTCAGAAATAAATTTGAAAGACCCCATTTCTTTGGTTTAGCTCCTTTGTGCAAATCATCTGGCAAACTTTGTAAATTATCACAGGAATAACAAAGAGAAGGATTCGATTTAGTTTTCAAATCCCCAATACCAAAAGAATGTTCTGTACCAACAGAGGACATGCTTGTAAACGATGAAGTGTCCGTGTGCTGCAAAGATGTTGCGGTGGGTGAGTGTGGAACATTATTTTCCACAGATGCAGCACATGCATCATCACCGCTACCATTCATCACGTCGGCTTTTTCCGTTTCTTCCATTTCCCTACCCATCGTTTCAGTCTTTTCTCGGTGAGAAAACTTGGTTTTACATCGGTTTTCAGATGTGTCCTCGTTAATGGGTCTGTCTGCTTTACAGCGGTCCCTCTGTACAAGGGAGCCATCACGATCCATTGGAAAACAGGTTCCATTTCCGATTCTAGAGGGAAAACACTTTGTGTTTTTTATTAGAGTATCTGAACGAGATTCAAGTTCCAGTTGCTTCGTAAAAGGATTATAAACTAATGGAATGCTGCCTAAAACTTCATCTAATGTAGGCTTATCTTTTTTACCAACACTGTAAATGGGTGATCCTTTTCTGTTGATCAAAGGACGCTCATATGGCAACTTCACATCTACTTCACTCCTTTCATTTCCTGCGGTATTTATAAGCCTGCATTTTAAATGTAGTAAATCATCAAAATCTTCTTTATTTTCAATTTCAAGATCAGGTTTTGAAAGTGATTTAACTGGTAAGGTCAAATGCTTCTTTGTCCATGCCTCATTGATGGAATGAACTTCAGTTCCAGAAGAAGGCATCTACCATTACGAGGAATAACAAAGATGAAACTAAAATTTAAAAAATATACATATTTTAGAATGAAATATGATGTGCTTTATTTTTTTTTACAATGAATATCAAGGATAAGATCAGTTTTTAGTAAAAAGTCATTTTTAAATTACTGACATAATACTATCATCACATAATGCTTCTTAAATGAAAATTCCAACAAATATTTATTTAAAAATAAATTAGGGTTCATTTTAAATATATTAATAAAAATTCAAATTAATGAAAAGTATATTCGATTGAAAATGGTTAATTGAACTCCAAAAAACTTAACATGAAATTGATATGAAAAAACTATGATAATAGGAAAAGTTTATTTAATAAGCAATCGATTAAATTATTAACAGAAAAAGGTTGTCTGCAATATTTATATTATAAATAAATAAAGAGGCTTTTAAATATTATGAAATAAAGTACAATAAAAAATATTTCATGCTTGATATTTTTTTAAAAAAAATATTCATAAAAATTAATAAATTTAAAAAATCCTTTTCTAAACATACTTTCTTTGTATTGCACATTTTTAATGCACATACTTAAGAAAATTAAAAAAATAGGTTAATAGGTTTAAAAAATTGAAAAGGTTTTATAAATTGTTATTTGTATTTTTTTAAAGAAGACATTCGAAAAAAATTAAAATCATACAAATTTAAACAATGTAAATATTTTTCATAACTACATAATAATTTTTCAATGCATGCTTAATTTATAAAGTAGCCTAGTTAGGAGTTTTAAGTATTTGGACAAATGACTTATTTTTTTAAAAATGTGATGCACGGTGATTCATAACATCAAGCAAGACAATTATCACTACAACAGACAAAGCACTTCAATTAGAATTATCGATAATATTTAATTCATTCTGTAAAATGCTAAAGTATATAATCACAGGGTTGCTAATTTTTAACTATTACAAAACAATGCAGTCAAAAAATTAAAAATGAAATTTATTTTATAAAAATTTAGTAGACTACATTGAAGTTAATTATTTCTTGTGACTATAGATTTAAATAAATTTTCGATAGATTCTAGTTAGCTTAGTCATAAGAAAAAGGGAGAGTAATTTAAAGAAAAAAAACTAGGCACTGATATTTATTTTACACATACAAGTTATAAAGCAAGGTTTATATATTTCATTACATTAGCAAGGAAATGGAGCGAGAAAAAAAATGAAATGAGATGGAAAACTATAGAAATCATAAAATATTACAATACAAATTAATCTCTTTTATACAAGGATAAAAATTTCCACAAGTAATACTCGACTTTTATAAATCATATTCATCCAAAATAACTTGTCTCTCCCCCCCTAAAAAAAGAGAATGGATCATTATGGAATTTTTCAAATAACGAGACTCAGTAATAGAGGTCAGGAAAAAAAATAAAACACATCACAAAATACAAAATTAAAGAAGAATTTTGAGGTCAATGACAAAAATGGGCACAGTAATACATCAGAAAATTCCTACACACCACATTTTTCAGTTTAAGAATTTAGAAAATAATTCGAGAGAAAAGAGTGTAAAATTAAATCATACTGTCTCTTTGCATATTGTTAGAAATCGTGTTTTGATAAATCAGCTGTCATAGAGATGACGCATATGAAGTTAATAAATATACTTATCAAATAAATTTACGAAAGACTGAAAAATCCTATACATTTGTATTTCCTGAATCCTCAGTGAAATAATCCATTCCATGTCAATTTCATCTTTAAAAACAACCAGATGGATTATAAAATAATATAAACAAACATAAAAGGGTTACTTACCCCAAGAAGTATATCCGTACACATATATATATGAAGAACAAAATGCTACAATTTCAGATAATAGCGATGAAATAAACAGAAAAACTATTTCTATCTACTCTACTCTACTGATTTTTAACAGTTTATATCGAACACTAATATTCCATTTTCCAATCTACCAAATCCTCACTTATTGAATCAGGAAACACCCATACGATAACAATTGCTCACACAGCGACGCTGTAAGGCAATCTATTTATTAATCTCAACTCGGCCCTCTGATCGACTGCAAGCTGTTTCCCGTGGTGAGTGCAGAGACTCAAGTAGGTTGAATGATTCAAAAGTAGAGGGACAACTCGCGTTCTAAATGACGTCATTTTCTTGTCTGAGAACAAATGATACATTTATTAAAGCTTTTATTTGCCTTTCTAAGCATTATTATTTCCGTTACTGATCCTTTATATATATAAATATTAAACTTAATTTAACTTGTTAGATCAAAATTAGTTTTAAAATAAAATTACAAGCGATTCAGTATTATAGATGGCGCAAGGAGATAATTAAAGGAAAAACAGACAGAATTTCTCTAATAACGTTTTCAATGTAAATTTAAAATATAAGCAATAGATCTAAATTACCAAATGAATTTCAAAATTATAGCAAATTAGATGTAGAAAGAAAATAAAACTCAAAGAGTGCAGAATATAACACCCATTAATAAAAAGTAAATAAAATAACTAATTATCTGTGAAATTTCTTCTTCCCAATATTTCTTTATCACATGTCCTTCGCAACTTATGTTATCTCATTCGTTGTAAAAATTATCTTTACTGCATCTGATAAGTAAAAGTGTTAGGAGATTTTCTGGAAGATTTTATTTAATATTCTAGGAAAATAATTCAGAAACTTTTTTATATTCATACTTCTTTCCTACAGAGTTAAGGAGTTGGCAAAAAGAGAGAGAAAATTTTCCCAGGTTTATATATTTTGATCACATGATTTGCTGGATTTTGAAAAAAATAATCGACAAATAGAGAAATGCTTTAAAGACAACAAAAAAAGTATGATTGTGGTGTTAAACAAAAAGTGCTCTTACTATTTTCTAAGTCAGTTTTTTAATATAGTTTCAGAACAATGCTGTTCCATAATTAATTTTTTTATTGCTTGTCTGAGAAATCCAACTTTCAGGAAACTATATTTATATTTATTCAAAATAAGCGGAAATAAATACATAAGAACCGCAACAGAGATAAGATATGTCAATGCATAAAGTCTAGCTGCAGCATCAAACGGGAGAAAATAAGAACATATTATTAATAATCACTTGCCAGTCCTGTACCTATTTTTTTTTTAAAGTAATTCAAATTTCAAAAACACAACGCGCTATTTTGAATTACTGAGATTTTACTAAGAGATATATTTAGAGTTATATTAGATATGGTTCCAAAATGCGTTTTTCTAGGACCTGAAATTTAAAATTTTATCCAAATCTCAAGGTATATTTTTTTTATTTTGACAATTACAGTATTTCTTTCTTTGAACACAAGAAAATAAAAAGGATGCATAAATGCAGCAACTTTTCATTCTTGAAAGATATTACAAAATTTTGATTGTTTTGGGAACAATCAATTTCTGAAATTTGAATAATTAATAATAATTTGACAGAGATGCACAACTATAATTTTGTTCAAAGGAAGAATACAATTATTCTCAGTTAACATAAGTTGTTTTTATTTTTCTGTCATATAAAAAATTTCAAAACTATGTTTTAACTTCATCTATCATAATTCTAAGTTCTGAAATTTAGTTTAGAGCATCTAAGAAGTATAGTAGGAATTTTGCATTAACTTAATTAGCAGCAATGCTGACTGTTTGGTTCGCAATGAGATATTGTTCATAATAAAAAGGGCCAAAATTCATGGAAAATCGCGCGAATAAATTAGTATTATTACAAAATGTTTTAAGCTTGGAAAATATGAAATTCGCTTTTGTAGAATAATATTTTCGAAAGTTATCGTGGAAAATGACCAAAACTCAACCCGACTTTTTATATACGTTGTTGTTTCTAATGGAACCTACCAAGAACAAGCTGGCTGAGCTAGCAAGCGGTTTAAACCTAAGCAGCGTTTTTTGTTTATTAGCAGCGCTAACTAGGGCCTAGAGTACGACTTTTGCTATTGAATCATCGCATTCGCTTGTACAACCCCTTTTTACAGGGGGGGGCACATTCCCATACCTTACAAATAGAACACAGAAGAACAGCCATACCAGAATCGGGACACCCAGATACTAAGTTGTATTGTGGATAGATATCATAGATATATTATAAAATTTGTTTACACCATCACCAACTTCAAAGAATTATCACAAAATTATTTTTTATATGTTTTTGCATGTAATTCCCTCATCCTCCAAATCGATGAGATTCAAATCTCTGGTTCAAAGCTCCATATCTCGATAACCTTTTAAGTCCTTAATGACAATTCTATGGATTTATTTTATTTTTAAATGTTCATGTTAGTCATATTGCCAAAGTAACATAAATATAAAAAATATATTTGTAAGATCGTCACAATTCTTTTTCTTAGTAAAAATTTGACACAAAACTACATTTTTAGTTTCAAAATCCGCATCGAATTCAATATATTTAAGGTACTGCGTTTTTGATTTATCGCATTTACTTGTTTCTGAAAGTACAGATTGATAAATGATCAGTCTTATATGGAATTTGTCTCAAACTTTGATTAATATTTACAACACAGATGTAAAATTTGTGTACTATATTTTATTTCTTCGTTTTGTAATTATTGTTTTAACCTATATTTGAACGACAGGCAGACTTCTACTGACCCAGGTAGCACGCCCTGTTGCATAATATTGCACAATATTATGTGATATTAAACAATATTGCGAGTTATGTGATATTAAACAATATTGCGATATTGTTCAATATTTGTGTGCGACTAGGGAACGAATTTTGTTAAAAATGACATAGAAATCGACTGATTTTGTGCAAAGACTGTATACCAAATTTCACCAGTCTAACTCAAAGCATTTTTTAGTTATTTTTTGTCACAAATAGAACGGAAACTTTTTAAATGTGCTTTTCGAACTAGGAAGGTCGAAACCGGGGAGAACAAGGTCTCTCAGCAAAGTTCAAAACGTAGGGCTCATCGAAATTTCTGATCCAATTTATATATATATATATATATATATATATATATATATATATGACGATTACAATACTTTTTCTACACTTAGTACAGAAAAAGTAAAAAATGATGAAATTCAGAAGAAATTTGAATTACTATGAAACTGGCATTGTTAAAAACTCTTGAATAATCGCTAAAGATGCCAACGTTTCCCTTACTTTTTAATTGATTAAAATTGAAAATTTTGTTTTGTGATGCACATTTTAACCATCGGAAGTTTATTTGTGTCAAACTTTGTGGTTGTTTACCAAATGGTATGACCTGTAGAGTCCGAATTTAAGATATGCACATACATATATTCTCCTTTGTTCAAAGCAAAAATCAATTTATTAATTCTTGCCAAATTTCGTGTCAAGCAGCAGTTTTTGAATGATGTTGCTATTGTAATGAATGGAATTTAAACTATTTGAGAAGTTAAGTAAATGGATAAAACCGAGGATCGAACGTGCAACGTTAGGTTTGTAGACGAGTAACAAAACATCCGGTCACCATTATGGGTAAATGGATAGTACTGAGGATCGATTTTGTAACGTTAGAGTTTGTAGCCAAGTTACATAGCCACAATACAAAAAGAATAGTTTGTGTACGGAGGATGTTATCTGGCTTATGAAGTTTCAGAGGGCTTATAATTTTACAAAATCCAAAGAGGACAAAAACGCTTATTAAAAAATATTGGAAAATATTTCGAATTACGACATCAGGTAAGTACTACTAATAAAATAAGTATTAGCTACCTATAAATATTAATTTTCAGAAAAAAAATCGAAAGTACTGTTTGCATGTATTAAAATCTATTTAGAAAATTCCACATAATATTTCTGAATGTGTTAAACTGTAAATAATAACTTTTCCTTAAGATCAATCGGAAGAAACAAACAAACAATTTCATAACCTTTAAAATGGTAGAATATTTCATTAGCTAAAAACTGAAAAGAATCAAACTTAATAAAACCTATTTGTATAAAAACATAAAAACACGAAATAGATTGAAACTGCCAGTATATTGCGCTGGAAATAAGTAGTTTCGCTTTTTTTTTTCTTGCCGCTATTTTGAATAATGCAATTCTTAAGCAAAGTGTACGCAGTTCCTCTTTTCGGTTAATGAATCAATTGAAGCGTAGAAATTATTTCCATACTTTTTATTTATGATAATTTCTTTACCAATTTGAACGAACCCTAACTAAAGTTTATAAATTTTTGTGAAGAAATGTTGGTAAGCAGATAGTATATTAGAAATTTAATATTGAATTGTCAATAATAGAAAACTTTTATCAGGTCATTTTGATTTCCACAGCAGCTATTAAAAAGAGCGAAGAATAACGCCAACATAGTATTAATCGAATTTTGTAGTAGTTTATAAAAGTTTGCATGGTTGCTCTTAGTCCGGTTGTTTGTATGGTTACTTATTTTGCGGTTTATCACGGTCGACATGGAAGTTGTGCTCATTTATCTCGGAACTGCGTAACAATAATTATAGGCCGAAGATGGAATTCGATAATTTTGTTCGAATTCTTGATGCATGGTTTTTGTTGTATTGAAAATAAAGTCGTTTTATAAAATATGCACTAAATGCAAAATTGATTTGAAGGAAATAAATACCATTAAAAATTTTTATCTCAAAGGGGAATGAAGGGAAAAAATTACTAAAAGAATCTGTTTCCCTCAATTTCGAATAAATCTGATTTTAATACTTTCTCAAAATATTTATCACCTATCTTTGATTAGTTAAATCACTTAAACTAAGTGACAAATATTGTCAAACAGCTTTAGAAATTAAATTGCATTCTTTATTATGTATGCTACGTTTTGCTTTGAGAAAGTTTAAGTGTATTAACATCATTCAGTGTATAAGAAACAAAATACAATTTTTTTCCAATAACTTTATTAAGTAATATTCACCATTTTAGAGACCGCCAATTTTCATTTTAGAAGAAATGGGCCAAAACAAAAATATTGCCTAATAATGAACCATTGTTTGTGTAATAATAAATAGTAACTGTTTCAAACAGATATATGAAAAAAATCCCAGTTTTCATAAAAAGGACGGATATTATAATTATATAAGTAGATGTAATAAAATGAGAATTCTTTAAAATCAATCCTTTCCTTTGAATCTCATGAAGGAAAATAACAAAACTGACGAAGCTAAGTAATAAGTTCTTATTGTGAATATAACTTTTTGTACTGATTAAAGAATGAATAAAGTATTCTGGTTATATTCTTTGCAGAATTCTCAATATTTCTTCGAGAGATGGAGCTTATTCCTCTTCTGTAGCTGTACCACAGATGACTTTAACATATGAGTTTATGTCTATCATCCCCTCTCTATCAATAGGAGCCTCTTTAAAAGCTTCATCTACCTATATAAAAATAAAGAAAAAAATCATTATTTAATAAATTAATGAGTATTGAACTGCAATTTATATTCAGTAAGAAGAAAATAAAATTTTAACTATCAAAATTATCCTTTAACTAAATAATTCAAACGGATTCTAATTTAAACTTATTAGCTATTTGTTAGTTTGATTTAACGGCATAAACGTTTAATTTTAAATAAGATTTTCGTGATTATCATATTTTTATTTAAAAGCTAGACATTGATTTATGAAAACATAACTTCCTACAGTAATTTTAGCAGGAAAAAAAGGCAAAACAAATTACAAAATCAACTTCTTAGTAGATTTGCATTAATTCCTCATTTAACATATGTATATGACAGATTAAAAGCAGTGTTATTTAACCAGATCATGTTACTTGATAAGAAACGTTAATCAGAATACATTGAAATCTTGAATATTCATTCTTTAAATGCCCCGTTGGTTGTCTTTATTTTCTTGTTTCTGTTTTTCTAACTGGATTTATTTCCTGGAGTAAGCAGACATAAAGTAGGTAACCGATTAAATTAGTTTTTAAAAGGTGAAACTATATCAATTGTCAACTAAAAGCTTTTGAATTGAAATTTGTTTCATATTTGCTGCTATTATTACTATTATTATACTAGCCGCATTTAGCGACCAGCCGGCTCGCTAGAATTAATGCTCACTAACACTTTTCATTTAATATCTAATGTATCTTAATAGCTTATTTGGCAAAATATTTTTAAGTATGAATTTTTAACAATTATTTACTATACTCCTATTATTATGGAACCCTTAAAGAATTCTGTTAACCGTATTATTCTCTAAGTTTTATTCGCTCTTATAAAATTTCAGCTTCAAATTAAAATGGAAATGATTAAATTGCAATTAATACAAACACACTTTTTACGGAAACGAAGCGCTAAAAAAATATGAGTACACAAAACATAGTCGCGTGAGATACGGGGAAATATATTTATTATAATTAAAGATTATTTTTATATATTCTATGAAAAAATCCTATTACCTCAGAACTTGTAAGTTTTTCACCCCATGTGATGAGTGCTTTTCTTAATCTGAAAGATGAAAAAAAAAATTTAAATATTAAAAAAAGATTACAACATTTTATATAAAGAACTTAAAGTAAAAATAAAAACATGACAGCTTAAGACATGATCTTATTGATCCACTCGTTCAAAATTTAAACTTCTTAAAACTAATTATAAAGAGTCGAGTTATATTGTATGTATTAATTTGCTTTAGACACCGATTTTGTAAATTACACCTTTTAATTTGGCTTTGAGTTTGAGCCTGCTTGAATTTTTTTGTGCTAGTTCCATTTTTTTTACTGGTATATGCCGTTAATGTATTCAATTTATAACAGATAATATTAAAATATGAGGTGCTCTCGAAATCATTCAAGCGCCTAAAAATTTAAAAATCATAGTAAAGAGAAAAACCAAAATTGTCATAGAAACTTAGATTGCTGGCTGATGATTTGATTGGTCATCACAGATTAATCACTGTGAGTTCAGCCTTTTTTTTTTTTTTTCAAATATAATTTTTCATTGATCATTTTCTAATTATGAGAAATTCTTGCATCTTCATATTACTCATATAAATATGAATTAATTGTTATTCATTTAAACATAATGTTTATTATTTTTTATAATTGATAAAAAATAAGAAATGGAATAATTTTTATGCTGTAACATTCAGTATATATGTATTAGTAAAAATTTTTATTATTAATTTAATATAAGTTTTCTCCATCTTTTTATTTTTAACATTTCATTAAAAAACTATATATTTTAAAGATACATTTTCAGCAAACATGAACCAGTTTCGCAAACAGTCTTCATTAAATTAAATTAAAATCAATGAAATATTATTACTTAGATTTAATTAAATAATTTATTTGAAATTAAAGATGTAATTTTATATGCCCATTTTAAATGTAAAGAGAGAGGGAGAGAAAGAATTCTAATGGTATTTAATTCCATTTTATTATTTATTTAAAATTAATATGATTAAAATACTGAGCGCTGCATTATAATTAAGCGCTAGTATTATAATGAAAATGCGCAGGACTAAAAACAATCATTATTTTATTATAGGACCTATTTATACGTTTTAGAACAATGCGAGTTGCAATGAAATAAACAGCTATAAATCCTTACAATAACAAATAAATATGCTTTTGCGGGTATTAAATATTGCTTTCAGTACCAAAAATAACAGAATCCACGATAAAATAACTGAAACATACTAGTACAACAATCTGTACTTAAAATCGAATCTCACAGTTTAATGATAGGGAGATATAGTTGATATGCGTTATAAAAATAATTTTTTTTATCTGCATACTTGTGACACCTCAAGAAGAGATAACGGAGTTATTGGATTCGTGTTATTGCTTCCGTGTTTATTTATTACCGTTTTTATTTCGTGCTTCTAGAAATAGAAATGGAATGAAAGAATCGGAATTTTTATATGCTTCATCATTACGAATGAATCATACCCAATATCTTAACTGGATACGGTTTTTCCAGTGATCTCATTACGAAATACCAGAAATCGCAGTGTCAGCGACTATGATAATGAATTTGGCGCCTTAATATAGAACGGAAACTCGTATTATGAAAACAAATGATGAGAGATAGCCTCTGTAAAATCGATGTAATAAATTATATAATATGAAACGCTTCAGCAAATACTTTAGAATTTTGGTATTCTAAGACATATTTAAAAAATTGAACTTTCTTCAGCTTTAGAACTTTTTATCTAAGCATTTATTAACGAAAATTTATTACTTTTCACTGTAGAATAAATTCTGTCAAGTAATTTTTATTAATATGTAATACAAGACAATTTAATAGAAGCGCTTTTGGTTACTGTAAATGAAAAGATGGAGGCATTTCATTTTTTTTTTTTTTGCACATAGGCATTGAATTAACGTTATATGACATATAAGTTATAATATCTCATTTATTTCAGTTTAAAAAATTAGTTTGAATAGCAATCTATCTATAAAAATTAGATTTATAGAGATACCAAGAAGGTATTCTTATCTAAATGGTATTTCTAATTTCATTTAGCCGTTGCTAATTATCTTCATCAGTGTCATCATTTTTGGCGAAAATCTTTTAAAATAAGCTTCAATTTATTGCTATAATGCATGAAAAAAATGCTCACGTAGAAGTGAATGCATCTTCAAAACATATTGTTGTGTGCATATGTGTTGGAGTAAAAAGTTGTAAGTAAAATCTTAGTCATAATAAATTTAGTTTAATTCAAATTGGATTTTTTTAATAAAATGTAAATTAAGTTGACTTTACTAATTTTTATTTTGTAAATTAATGTTGAAGAGTATTACAGAAGGAAGTATTATCGAAAGTTCAGGGATCCAAAATTAGACAACACAATGCGATTTATTGTATCTCCTACAATTTCGTCAAAATTTGGAAGAGGGGGAGAGGAGAGAAAAAAAAATTTTCGATTCATCAAATATATTTTGCGTTATCATACCGTACTGAAATAGCCATCATGTAGCTTATAAATAAAACATTAATCCATGTAACTATTCCTCATCTAATAATTTCAAATAAAAAAAACTTGCCAATTTAGAGTTTTGAAAAAACGGTAGACTTAATTAAGATTGGATGTTTGAACATGAAACTATGATATATATATTTATTTTTTTAAAAATATATATTCTTAGTTTAATTTTTTATGTACAGAAAATATAAAGAGAAAATATCTTAACCGTTACAAAATTTAAACACCCGATTTTGACGAATTTCCAAGTTTCGACTACTTCGAATACGAAAAACTCATTGTTTCTTTTATATCTCTGTTTTTGAATACGATAACTTATAAACGCTTTGAGCTAGATGGGTAAAATTTGGAAAGTTTTCTTTATATCAAATTTGGAAATAAATGCATTGAGATAATGTTTGTCTGACTGACTGTCCAAATGCAAGGGAACAAGATAATTTCAAAAGGTAAGTAGCTATATGAATAAAATTTGGCTTACAAGGGGGTAAGTGTCAGTCGGTAAAAATGCAATCATTTAGATAAATGAAATTTGGTGCGTGATTTGATAATTCCAATTCAATGTCAGATGTTGGTTTTAAATGATCGAAAATTAGGTTCTTAAAATGTATACTTTGCTTTCTTCACTATATTACATAGCACGGAATACTTATTAGAGAGAATCTTAAAATAAAAAATTGAGCATTCCTTATGTTCATAGATCTATATGTCCTGATGTTCATACAAAATCCACAATTTTGTGCGCAAGTAAGGAGATAATCTCCATATTATGTCTAATAATAAGTTTTTATTAATCAGAAAGTTTCAGGAAACTGATCTTGTATTATATATACCCCTTTGCATTCCGATGGTACCTCTGGCTCACCATTCAAGATTGTGCATCATTTTGACGTTTTATTTATTTATTTTTCAAATTTAATTTTTAGAAAAGCCTACATAATGGTAAGAGATGGAAATTAATTCTTCAAAGAAATTCGACTTAAAAGAATTATGTAGATTTATTTTTCATAGCAATAAACAAATCTTTGTATTAGGTGAATAATTTTGCATCTAATTATTTTTCGGAGTGCAAAGGGTTAATTTTGGACTTAGTGTTTTGAAACATTTAACGCCTTCTAATAGCTATACTTCCATATAAGATCCTAAGAAGACAATACATACTTTGCCGAACCGAATTTCAATTTAACGGTTACATCATTCAAGTTGGTTGTATGGTTCAGTCACTGAGATGTTGCCTGAATTTCTGTATTCATTAAGCAGAGCGGGGTTCACATTTCGATTGTCAAAAATAAATGAACCGTGCAAGGTTGGGGGAACCGTTTCAACAAACTCGATTTCAAGCTGTGCAATCGAGTTTAAACAAACAATTATCGCAAATGACACATCAAAGTATCAGGTTGAAGTCATCGATGTGAGGGGTAAATAAACTCAAATGAAATCATTTACAAGACGAAGCGTCAATGTAAAACCTGTAGTTTATAAGCAGCGAACACATTTAGCGAACGCAAGTATATCCCATGTCGTTGCAGCTGCTTTCGAGCCAGAATTCTCCGTACAGATCGTTATTGAGAGTCTTTCTGCGCTCTTTAGAAATTCTGATAAAAGGAGTGATTCACTTCCCGTGACTCAGAGATCAGCATCGCGACTCCGGCTATTCAATACGTACTTCTTTTCATTAATTTTGCCGGCGCCATCAGGGTCGAATGTGTCGAATGCTTTCTTGATGACTTCTTCTTGGTCAGTGCCTATATCGAGCAAAGAAAAAAAAAGAAGATTAAAATGAAATCTGTTATGCATATTTCAATGTATCACGTCAGAACACAATTTTTGAACGGCCATGGACCACGTGCTCGTGCGAGTTAAATTGTATTTTTATTCGTTTTAATCGTTTCATTGAATGGGTCACTTTGGTGTTGCAAACGATGCAAAAAATCTTTGTCTCGCATTGAATGCTTAAAAAATATCTCATTTCCTATTTATTTCATTTTATGTAATCACGTGCCCAAAATGACATTTTTCTAGGTTTTATTTGTTGTAATCATTAACTTATTTTTTAAAAAATCAGAGCTTATGTAAATGCAATGGCAGCACGTTATTAAAAGTTAATTTTTTTAGATGCTCGTACAGGTAATAAAATTTTTATTTTTTGCCTATCGATTTTTTTTCGCCAACGGAATTTTGTTGGCGCTACAAACCTAATTCCTAAAACAACATTATGTGCTGACATGATAAAAAGAATAAGAATTCCTTGGATTCATTGTTGTTTACAACATTTCAATTAATCATATATTCACAAAATATGAATTCAATCTAAATTGATAATATTTTTAATTTAAAAATTAATCAATAGTTTAATGCATTATTTTTCAACAAAATAATGTTTTTTACTACTTCACCTTGGTTTGTTTAAAATTTTGAAGATAGTTGAATAAATTTAGAATCTAGTTCCTGAATTAAAAAAAATAAAATAAGCCGTATTTCCTCCCTTTCTTTAAATATTTCAGATCGACTGATAAAAGACAAGCAATTTTCATTTTTTTAACATTATGAAGCCCTAAAGTAAATATCAAATATTCCTAAATCAATAAATTACTTGTTTTCTATTTCAGGTACTGTAATACATATTGAGAAATTACTATATGAAATTCAATATATATATATATATATATATATATATATATATATATATATATATA
>JAOUZG010044845.1:7189593-7238904 GCA_026289955.1 Argiope argentata
ATATATATATATATATATATATATATATATATATATATATATATATAGGCATTAGATTTTAATTTGTGAAATTTCTCGTAGTAAAATTCTATTTAAAGATTAGAATTTCATAAAATAAGCAGTAACCCCTTAACAGATTTGCCCGTATGCCGTACGTGCATCGATTTATTGAATTTTGATAGCTGTAAGCTAAAAATAAACCAATAATGATTATAATTTAATATGAAAATTATTTCGAATACATATATAAGTCATGTATTCAATGAATTTCCATTTGAAACAAAATAAGAAAATATTCCTAAAATAGAAGGAGTCATCTTATTAGCCGGCAAAGAAAATAAATAAGTTAAGGGGTTAAAACGTATGTAAATGAAAATATAAAAATCAGAGTAACATTTGTATAATATAGACATCAAACAAAATTCTAGCGGCGTTATCAAGAAATCTGTTTAAACAGTAATATTAAATTTAAAATAAAATTATAATTTCGTGAAAAATTGATTTTTTAACGGGGTCCCTTTCTTTAATAGAAATTATTCATGCGATTTTTCCAACACTTGGCGAATCTAACTGCTTTTTCAGTTATTTTTTCTGTTCTGCTGTGTCGTCATATCCCATTTCCTCTTGATAGTGATTTTAAAATTAAATTGACATTGAGCATTTCAGGGGTGTCAAGTGATATAAAGCGTATTTACTTCTTGAATAGTAGATGCTCTGCAAAAACATTACTGCTCTCCGTTTAAAAAAATGATGTTTCAATTAAAAATCAATTAATACAGGTTTCCTCAAAAACTCTGTATTGTAGAATTACGCAAAAAAGTCATTTTATACCATTTGAAAATTAAAAAAAAAGTTTTTTAGAAATACTATTTCTCTTTTACTATTTAGTTTTTCACTAATATGTACAAAATGTTAGGCAATTTTTTGAAATATTTTGCAATAATGCCTTTTCTTCATTTCGGTAACTGCATTTTACGCATGCGCATTGCTGCGCAATCAAATACATTTTTTTGCTATTCTCTTATATAAGTTGTGCGAATACTCTTATATAGTAATTTTTTATATTTATATATAAATACAGATAGATTTTTTTTGTGAAATTTTAATTAAAATAAATTTTTAAAAAGGAAGGGAGAGAGAGAGGCTCGGATTTACTTAAATAATAATTTTTCTTTTTAATATGCGATCTGCAAAATAATTTTTTTTTATTTATTTTCTCGTATACCGTCAAAAAATTAGAACTCCAAATTTGGACGATTCTCCTCTTTTCAAACTCCATGAATTTGAGAAACACTCTTTTGGAAAATGTTTGTTTATCTGTTTCAAAGATAACTTAAAAATGCTTCCGCTAGGCAGTTGAAATTTGGTATATAGATTTTACACCAAATTTGTAGATTTTTTTAAAATCAAATTTTGTACAAAATCTGTTCAGAGGAAGTCCGGCTGTTCGAATATGAGTTAACACGCCAATTACAAAATCAATAGAGCTAGATAGATAAAATTCGGCGCGTAGAATTAAAATCTATACCGTAGACATCAAATTTTGAAGCAAATCTAACTCTAGGTTAAATGCCTGTCGTCCTGTAAGTCAAAAACATGTGGAAGCTATCATTCAGAGATACCGTGACTTAATCATATCAAATTTGATATGGGATTTTATTACAAATGCAGTTTTTAGTCGAATTTTTGATTCAACCGGTTGAGGACAATAAATTATTCGGTCTAAAACACAATTTAACGCATTAATATTAACGCATTTAATTTAATATTAACGCATGCCAGGAATTAATCGCCAAGTAATTCGCCAAGGATGACATGATAGATTCAGTAAAAATGTTATAGTACATATAGTAATAGTATAATGATATTAATATATCGTGATTATTAAATACCAATGTCATTAAAAGCGTTCTTTGGCTCGACGTGTTTATTAACGAGTATGGGAGAAAGTTTTGGGGAGACCACTGCCACTGATTTCCTTTGCTATACATGATGTTGTAAAATTAGCCTCTACGGACATGTGCACCTGCGAGGAAGGAAGCGGTGAGGCGGAAATAGTCGTTTTGGTAAAGTGACGGCAAGGATCTTAAGCTGTATTTTGCAATTGGTATTTCTTCTGCGTCAGCTGAATGTGTAGATATTCAAAAACTTCCTTCTTTTCACGTAGGTTATGGATTTTTGATAATCCAGATTCCTTTCTTTTGTAAACGTATCAATTTGTGATATGTAGCGACTTGAAAAAGTTTTAATTTCAATATTAATCATTTAATTTTTAAACGTAAAGCGAGGCAATAAATATCTGTTATCTTATTTTTAGAATGAAATAATTTATTCAGTATGTGTATTAATCTTGAATTAAGGA
The DNA here is from genome assembly GCA_026289955.1 of Argiope argentata. Lineage (NCBI taxonomy): Eukaryota > Metazoa > Arthropoda > Arachnida > Araneae > Araneidae > Argiope > Argiope argentata. Next base: position 7,191,956 of record JAOUZG010044845.1, read on the forward strand.
TAATACACTTGTTTTTAATTTCATTTATGAATTCGAATGGTATGGATTTGAAAACTTTGATAATATTTTCAAGCCTAGAATTTAAATTTAAGTTTTAAATTTCGGATTTTGAGCATTTTGTATTGTAACTCTTGTAATTATCAAAAATTATATTAATTATTTAAAAAATAACCTGCATAATTCTTGTATGAAAATTAGAAATTCTTTGTTGTTTCTTATGGCTCTTGCAAAGCACAAGCTCGCTGAGGTAGTCAGAGATTTAATTCTTATCAGCGTCTCTTGTTTTTTTTTTGTAGTTTCGCCTACCAGGGAAAAGAGTACAACTTTTCCTACTCACTCATCACATTCGCTTGCACAGCCCTTTTTTACAGAGGGACATATTCACTCACCTTACAGATAGAATACTGAAGAACAACAATGCCCTAACAGGGATTCGAATTCGGGACGCCCAGATCAAGGGGAAGACGCGCTACCCATATGTCAGGACGCCGGCAGTTAAGATACTTTATGTTGGTAAATTGCGTTCATAATTTTAACTCTTGATTTTCTTCTGAATGTTTCAGTTTTTCTGATTTTTTTTCTTCTGAATTAGAAATTCAGTTAATGTATCGCATAGTACATCAAAATTGGAATTTTATTGTAAAGATATTTGAAATAGTATTTAAGTTTATGTGTGTGCGATTATTAAGTTTATGCTTCGCGATAGGACGGTAGCGGCAGTAGAAGACAACTTCAAATGCTATATTTATAAATATTGAAACTGAAATCCCACACACAAAAAGGGTTAAACTCTGAATTGAAATATAAATTATAATAAAAGATCTATTTAGGGCTTCAGGGCTGAAGAGGGTTGCAAGCAAGTAGATTAAGAACTGATCAGACTGATTACGAAATAAATAAATTTGTGAAAATTTAGATTTGCGTGAATTATAAAATATCAGGGTCTGAAAAAATATTTTCGAAAACATTGCCTTATCTGTTTCATTAAGTTTATTTAATTCTTGCACTTTTTATTGACACCAAATATCTATTTAAAGAATGTTGTTGTTGTTATTTATTAGTGGCACTTGCCATAGGTAAGCTCGCTGATGAATCCGAAATTTTAAGCCGAAACGAGCATCTCTTGTTTCGAAGTAGCGCTAAATAGGACCGAGAGTACGACTTTTGCTACTCACTCATACATTTGCCCCATTTTACAGGGGGACACATTCTCATCTTACAGATAAAACCCAGAAGGACAACCATGCCCGAATCGGGGGTTGAACCCGGGACGCCCAGATCACCAAGAAGATGATTTCAATTAATAGTGTGTAGCCATATAATCATAAAAGCCTCCTATTTTTACAGGGTACTTAAATTTGCCACTGATTATAGTGACATTTTTTGTGACTGTACTTGCAACGCCACTTTCTCCCAACAATGTCGATGAAGATGTATTCAATTCTAGATTTCCACCCCATCCCCTCCACTGCAAATTTACATGTTATTTCCAAAATAACATTGACCAGAATCGATTAAATCCCTAGAGCTTAGCTAACTCAGCTCTTAAATAGATACTAGATGAATTAAAAATTAAATTAATTTCTTCATTATCTTACCTGCTATCCTTTCACCAAAGATGGTGAGAAACATGGTGAAATTAATAGGACCAGGAGCTTCAGAAAGCATGCTGTTCAGATCAGTTTCGCTGACGATTTTTCCTGCGAAACGACAGAAAAATATAAAATATCAAAATAAAATTAGATGCAATATTTTTTTTAAAGTTCATCAAATTAAAATTATGGTCGTCATATAATTTTAAGAGTTGTTTTTCTGAAAGTATATTATTATTAGTATTTTGACTTTTAACTATAAAAAAATAAATGAAGATTAAAATGTAATCTGCTATGCATATTTCAATGTATCATGTCAGAACATTATTTCTTGAACGGCCAAGCACCACGTGTTTGTGCAAGTGAAATTATATTTTTATTCATTTTAGTTGTTTTATTGAATGAGTCACTTTAGTACTGCAAACGATTAAAAATAAAGTTGGCTCGCATTGATTGTTTAAATATATCCCATTTCCTGTTTATTTCATTTCATAAAATCACGCGCTCAAAATGACATTTTTTAAGAATTTATTTTCTGTAATCACTGACGCATTTTTTTTAAATCAGAGCTTTTGTAAATGAAATGGCAAAGCGTTATTAAAAGTTGATTTTTTGAGATGCTCGTACAGATAATAAAATTTTTATTTTTCGCCTACGAATTTTTGTTGACCCCGAAAGATCTCGTCGCAAAAACAACATTATGTTCTGACATGATAATAAGGAATGTCGATATTAAAGAATTTTTTATTCGCTTTTTAGCTTTAAAAGTGATGAAAATGTTAATTATTTTTATGTAATCACATTATTAAAATGAACAAAATTAATTTTTATAGACAGGCAAGTAGAATTAATGAAAAAACAACTCTATATTTAATATGCTAAAAAAGAAATTAAAAGAACAGAAAAGAAATTAAAAATTATTTTTTAATATAATGACTTTGGATTTAATTTTTAATAATAAATTAAATATCAAATCCAAAAATAAAAATAATTAATTTCAAAAATAATTAATGAATTAAAAATCTAAATCATTAAAAAATAAATTATATTATGATATAATTTTCAAATTATAATGAAAACATTGGAAATTTCAAAAAAATATTAAATTTAAAAGTTTCAAATTCATTAATTGCCAAAGCAATGAACCAAATAGTTTATTTCTTTACACACGATAGATATTATATTTTTGAAACAGAAATTTCCTGTAATGAGCAATTATAAAAGGTAATCAATAAAGTTTTATCACAAGGCCAAATATAATTTTCTCACCTAGGGAATCGAACGTTGCTCTTAAATCATTCTTGTCTATGAGGCCATCTTTATTGGAGTCGATGAGTTGAAAAGCCTTTCAAACAAACATCAAAAAACATCAACGATATGAAGAAAATGCAATGATAAAATTATCAATTATCCTATGCTCGTTAAAAGATAAAAATAACGAAGCATCATTAAGATCGTGAAATGGGAAAATATGAAATCTTAATTAGCATCATTAGAGAGATTATACACTTTTCTTGAAAATAAATCATGTAAACACTAAAGTTTGCGAAGATTTCCTCTTTATTTTTGTAATTGAACAAAATGAACTCACCTCTTTGAACTCCGCTATTTGATTTTGTTCAAACATAGCGAAGACATTGGACGTCGCGCGTCGGGCAGTCTTCTTCTGGGAATCGCTCTTTGTCTTCTTCGACTAAAATTATAAACAACCAAATAAAACAATAAATATTTATATATATAATAAATGCTTTATATCATAAAAATTTTCAATTAAAATTCTTTAAAACTTTATATGCAAATGAGAGAAGCTTCCATGGGTTTCTGTTGTTACTAATGGCACTTGCCATAGACAAACCCCATGCTGATACAGCAGCAGATTTAAGCCGAAAGGAGCATCTCTTGTTTTTGAAGTAGTGCCAATTAGGGCCAAGAGTACGACTTGGCTGCACACTCGCCACATTTGCTTGCACAGCCCCTTTTTAGTGGGGGACACATTCACACATCTCACAATTAGCACATAGACGGACAAGCATGCCCAAATTGCGACTCGAACCCGGGACTCCCAGAACACGAGGAAGATGCGTTACCTCTGTGCCAGAAAGGCAGCCCATTGGTTTCTATTTTAATTATAAGAATACAATTCTTATTAAAAGCATTTTTGAATTAAAAGAATTTATCATTTAAAAGCAAGAGGGGAATTAAAATATTTTAACAATTTTCATTTTTGTTTCATTCAATTTCCCAATTTTTAATCGATAACATTAATATAAAAAATATTTTTATATAAATTTATCCCGCATTAACTAGTTTCTATTTTTAAAGTAATTGTAATTTACATGTCAGACAATTCAATTATTTATGGTAAGTGCAAAGATGAATGTGTGTATTGGCTGTCTACCTTGAAGGATGAGACTTTACGTTTTGGGGGAATTTTTTGATGAAATTTTAATTTTGATAAATAAAAAGTTCAGCCGAAATTTTCTTTCAAGTTAAAAAATTTTTAAAGAAATATTTTTTTGCCTAATTTCTAAAAATTCATCATATTGTTGCAGTAAAATTTAAACCATTTTCATGGTCCAACAAATTTTTAATCTCGTGCTTCTTTTTTTTTTTCATCTTTGAAAATTAAGGAGGAACAACACTGAAGGTAAATGAGAAAGGAAGTAGCATTATCGAGAAATTTTGAAAACAACTGGAATGGATATTTAATTTTTCGGTACTTTTCCGTTAGCCAGGGTGCAGAGAAAAATCGCCAAAGAAATTTGGAGAAATTCAACATTATTTGGCGATTTTTCGCTTTAAAATCGTTGTAAGAAATTTGGTGGAATTCAACAATATTTGGCGATTTTTCGCTTTAAAATACCTGTAAGAAGTTTGGCGGAATTCTACATTATTTAACGATATTTTCAACTGCGCTATCTCCATTAGTTTATGTACATTTTAAATAGGAGTTAGATACTTAAAAAGACACTGATTTAATTGATTGATGATCATTAAATTATGTAAAGTGATTTGTTGAAAACTTCTAAAAATGCAAAAGGCATCGTAAGCAAGCAACATACAAAATACGTTCTGTTGATTAAATTTGAATTTCAAAAGTTTTCCACGTTTCCATTCACAAATTTTTGATTTTATAAGCCTTCCAAAGCTTGAAATGCCTAGAAACCTATTGCATAAGTCCTATAACACATCACATGTTTTCATTCAAAGTATTAAGATATTTTATGTATAAAATATGTCATAGATGCTTTTAAAAACATCTTTATACATTTGAACATCAATTTCTCGTGGTGAATATCTCATTACTAAAATATTTTGGTAATGGTAAACCAAAATATTTTTCCCAAGAGATTTTAAATTTCTTTCTTAAACTTTAAAAGTATCTTTATATCAACAAGTTTAAAAAAAATCCTAAAATAATACGATCAAAAATTCTTTCATCGAAATTTGTTCCGATAATTTTCGGTTTCTTTAATATTGCTCTGAAGGGAAATTTTGATTTATTGTTTCTCAATCATTGTAGAATTTCGGGACAGTTTAATAATATTTTTTTAAAGTTATGTTTCTTTTCTTTTAAAAGGGAAACATGTAATTTAAACCACACATGCTCAAAGAGCGTGCAGGATTAAGATAGATTTGAGTGTTAATTTGTCAAATATATATTTCTTTCCTAGACAATCTATTTTGTTCCAATTTTGATAGTTTCTGATGTTTATGTTTCGATTGGAAGAAGAACAGGTGGTATCCAGTTCATTCGTATCAATTTCGATTGCCACTGAAGCCTCAATTTTAGATGACATTTTTAGAGCACAATGTAATGGATCCCTATTGTCGAATGAAGGTCATTTAAAAAATAGTTTGACTTGTTAATAAATTCTTGTAATGCACCGAACAGTTCATAGAATATGAAATAAAAACAAACCTTAAAATTTTGCATGAGTTACACCGATGTTTAAAAATATATTTCGATATTCTGAAAATACATTTTTCGATATTCGATTTAAAAAAACCAAAAATAGAACAATTTGGTTTTACATTACAAATTATTTTTTATATTTTTCTACTATTATTTCAAAAAATGAGAAACTTGGAAAAGAAGTTGTAAAGATTAATTCAGAAATATTTTTCGTGAAATAAAAAATAACCCTAAGAATTATCACTATTCAGTTGAAATTTATGTATTAAAATGTTTATAATGCTAAATAAAGTCAAAAATGTAATATGTAGTTTATTTTGCTATTTAATCATTTAAAATTGATTTTAAAACAGTAGTACGATAAATCAGGCAAAAAGAATGGCTAGTTAGTTTTGTTTTAGAAACTAATTGAGGGATACATTGAGAAGAATAACTTTAATTTGAGTTTTGGTAAAATGTCGAGAACGATATGCGAGGTGAATGCCTACTCCGGACATTCCACGCCATATCAGCAGGGTTGGGAGTGGCATTTAATGTTCGATGGATTTAGGGTAAACTAGTTCCATACGCACAAAGAATCTTCTATCGAACTGTTTTTGATGGTGAGATCTTCCAGTTTTAAAACTGGATTCTTGACGCTAGGCCATTGTTAATTTTTTAATTGGATAATAGAGAATACGGAATTTTTAAAATATATTTTTTGAATAAATATCATTAATAACGTGAATAAACAAATCATTCTTCATGATTGTTGTTAGTTAATCATTTAATAAAAAGCAAAAGATTAAATTAAGGCAAATGTTTGTTATTTTTTCCTTTTTTAGCAGTACATTGAAGAAAAGTACTGATTATATCAATTTGCTTAGGAAATGAAAGTTCGAATATTATTGTAAAGTTGTGAAATAATATTGGGCCAGTGGAAAGTGTTCAAATTAACTGCATAATTTAAAGTAAAATGCTATACTGAAATCTGGCCTACTACATGAAATTTTATATATATATATATATTATACATAGTCAGAACGCAAGTTCATTAATTCAGAAAATATAAAGAAAATCATTTTCTCTTTTATCTTGTTAAGAATGACGATAAGCGACTAGCACCTTCAATTAATCATTGTCCTTTGTGTCGGCAAATCTGTAGTGAAATTTGCATTAAATGGGACACTGTTTGAAGGCGAAATTCTATTTTTGTATAGTTAGGAAACCGTTCCGACCTTCAGTTTAGGCATTATTGATTTCAGTAGCGAAACTTAGTAACCGTGGTCTTGCAGTTGAAAGAGGGACTCTAAATTTAATACAAAAGTAAAATTGAAGCAGACATGTTTTTTTAAAGCTCAAAATATGAATATACCAAAAAAATTAACTTTATTTGTAATATTTTCAAATTACATTATTAAACGTATTTTACATTTATTAACCGTATAATTTAAAATTTTTTATATACTCTACAGTCTAAATATGTTTAGAATAGTTAAAATTATATGTACATCAAATGTAAATACGTAAAAAAATTGCTCATCAGAACCTAGAAAAATTATATTTTCAGAGGAATAATTAATTTTCATTGATATCAGGCGGAATTAAAACACAGTCTTAAAGAATGAAAGTATAATAGCCATTGAAAATATCACTAAACAGTCACAGATCCATTAATAATTATATTGAGAGCTACAATTTTTTTTACAGTTGACTGTTGTGACCTCGTGGCAAGATTGCGTGCTCGATACCGATTCCACGGAAAATAGGCAGATCCTCTGAGAATCAGAGCTTCTGCAAACGATATAAAGCTCGAACACTGGTGTGATGTATATGTTTTGAAATTTGAACACTGCTGACCTTTGTCACCTGTTCAAAGTTAAAAATAACAAGCCCTTTATCTCAAAATAGACTTAATGCGAATTCCAAGAAAGAATAATTCTATTATTAATTTATTAATTGCTAGTTTTTTTATAAACCTAAAACTCTCCGCCTGTTTGTTTTTAAAAGTTGCTCTTTAAAGTGAAATAAATAACGTATCGATTTTCCCGAGAACGCAACAGTAGACGCAGCTGAAGGATGTTATGCATAACCGACACAAGTTCATAAAACATAAACGCACTGGGTCACGTGAGAAAACACGGGGAAACTGATAACAAAGATTTGATACAGCGTAGTTATAAAAAAATAATGTAGGAGTGAATCGCGTGTACTCAGCTGTTGGGAAAGTAAATATTTTGAGTCGCGTAACAATGAGAGGCGTGTTCTGTACCATTGTTAAACATTCCTGATAAGATTGAAGTTCTAGTTTATCTGAAAAAGTTCAATTGGAATGAGTAGCTAAAATTAAATATTTGTTTCAAGCACTTAAAATTATCTTTTGGTATCTTTTATTTCTACCTTCAGTCGTATTTCCTTTTCTTCCCGATAAATATAGCGAAATTTAAATATTATCTTTTACTGAAACAAAAGATATCAGGACAAAAGCCCTTATCGATTTTATTACAGAGTTTTATTGATAAAAGGTCACTGAAAATTCTCATTTCAGTCCATAAATGGATTTTTAAAAAACAATATGTATGAATTCTTAGGGAAGTCATTTATCTACAATTTGTATTTGTATTTGATTAAACGATCAAATAAAAAAAATCAGTGCTCATTTTTTGTTTTTCATTTCAAACGACAGGGTTTTAAAACCATTATAATTTTTTCAAAAAATTCAGATCTTTTACAATTATACAAAATTAAATATAGGCTAAAAGTAATTCATTACAATAATATAAAAAATCAATAGAATTAATATCCTATCGATATCAATAGGGTAATACTAATTGGAAAGCTCGAATAGTGAGGATATTCAGGAATTTTTACTTTTGCAAATCTGTATAGTCTCTACTTTTATTTTAGGACAAATACATCATTCATAGATAAATTTGTGAGAACATCTGAAAATTGAGAATTTTGATGCTATGCAGTTAAGGAAATATCGTTTATTTTTCACATTAATGAGAGATTTTAGATAAAAAAAATTCCCTGAATACTCTTTTGGTAAAGAATTTACTGATATATTTAATTTCTAGATAATTTTCGGAATTTCTTTACATTTCAAGAATTTATTCCTTTCCTTAGCTGTTACTTTCATTTAAAGTTTGTTATCACTTTGTTGTATATTTAAATTTAATTAGCGAAAAGTTTTCTGCAACGATTTCCAATACCGAATATCACCAGATGTCGCAAGAAAAAAATTGGTATAGTTTTTCCTTGAAGTTAGAATCCTAAAAGGTAAAAATTTGTAAAAAAATATATTTAAGAAGAAATTTTCAGTAAATAAAAAAAAAGATTATACTTTATGCTTCATTAATGAAAACATCCATATGCATACATATACATTTATGCATGCGAATATAAAACATTAATAATTTGAATGTTTGAAACTTCGTTGAATTATTATTATTTTTAGTTTTATTATTATTTTCTTGATATGATGTCGCAATCAATTCTAAATATTACTAAAAATACTCCAGAATTTCACAGAATTAAATTATTTTAAATTTGTTATTAAAATTTAAGTTCTTAAATCCTTGTTTTGAAACAAGAAAAACTAAAAAAAGCAAATCTTTATTTCCTTAAACTTTCAGCTGTTAATAAATTATACATTTTTAATTTTTTTTCAAAAGTATGCTTCAATCAGTAATCAAGCAAAAATTCTATTTTAAATAACTAAAATTTTCTTAATTTTTTTCACATATATTCATTTGAAAAACTTTCATATTTTTCATTTTAAGGCATTTTTTGTAAAATTAAATAATATTTATGCTTAATAATAGTTTGGAATCTATTCTAAATTTTTATAGAAGGTCTTGACCATTGAACGTTGTATAAAACTTCTTATAACTTTTACAATGAAAATGAAAATTTTTATTACTATCCTTTTTAATAAATTTATTATCCTCTTTAATAAATATCCATTTAGTATTACGTTCTTTTTTTGGAGTAATTTAATAATTAAATATTATCATTATCTCTTCCTTACTCCTAACGAATTTTTAAAAATGACATTACTCAATAGAACCATAAAATGTTAGTTAATTTTTAAAAGCTATATTTTTTTCTTTGGTCAAAATTATATTTAAATTATAATTTCCCAATTCAATTCAGATGCATTAAATTCGAAAGCCGAAAGCAATCTAACTTCAACTTACCATTTTGAACGAAGACTTGAATCAGGGAGTTCTCAACAAAACGTTCGAAAGTTCACCACCACCCAGGAAAAAACCTCTTCACCGAGTGGATGCTCGCCCCGGACTCAACCTTTCGCAATTCTGTGCCAGCCGTCATCGTTTCTTCATTTCTCATGACCATATTTCTCTCTCCCTCGCTTTCAGGCATACCAAAATAAAATGCAAAGAAAACATTCGTCTGGGTATGGATGCTGCAGCGGCCAAATATGGAGTCCGAAAGAAAAACCAAACTTTCTTGGTCATCCTTCATGCATTCCCAGTCGCTTAGTTCCTTCCTGTAAACATTCTGGTGGAAGGTGAGAACTGAACTAGTTGCTGAATTTTTCTGGAACTACTGAAAGAAACACACTTGTTGATGTGGTTAAGGGAATTCAAGATTGGAAGTCAACTCTCGCCCGATGCCCTGAAGAATCTACTACATCCTTTGGTAAAATATTAAATTCTTGCTCTCAATCAATGTCAGTCCTAATGTTATACATTTGATTCAATGTTGAAAGTAAAGAGAAAATTGATTCTACCAAATGCAATAATGAAATTCCTTTTAGACGCATCATATCTATAAGTCTTGTCTAATCCTTTTAAAAGATTTTAAAGTTTTTTCAAAGACTATAAATTAAAGGTCTTTCCTTTATCGCCTTACGCTTACAAGCTAAATTTACTTCTTTAAAAATTTGATGATTCAGATTTAGTCCTATAGTTACTAAGGCAGCCAAGATGAAATGGATTTAAATATTTATATTAACATTAAATTATTTTTATGCAAATTCATTGAAGCATATTCTATAATTGCCTTTCTTTCACCAAATGCTTTAAATTAAATAATCCATATTTGTAATATTTACATAATAATAATAAATGCAGAAATACATTGAAAAAGAAAAATATATTCTTTAGTCATTTATGGAAATTGCTGAACAGACATTTTTTTTAGAAAACTTCATTACTTTCCTCTGAAAATATTATAAAAATAGTTACTTATCATCAGTATTAAGTTTTAAAATTTGTTCAGTATCCTGGATGCATTTTAATTTAGGTTTTTAACTATATTTTGTTCAATTTCATACAAAAAATATATATCTATTGCTACTACTAATAATAATGAAGGTGTTTGTATTACAGTCAGGATTGAATGTTGGCATAAATCTGCAAAGTTTGGTCAGATAAATTTTGGAATATGGCAATGCACTACTTCGAAGGATTTTTTCTAAAGTTTTAAATAGAATATTTATTAATTAAAAATTAAGTGAGATTTTGGGCATTTTACTGTGGTAACTAACGAAAATATAATTGCATTAAACTGATTTTTACACGCTTAAAATGTAAATTCTTTTTATGCTTCCAATTTAACTTTCATGCAAAATTTCCCTGAATGACAGATAAAAAAATATTTTTGTATAACTTTTAACAACAGATTTCTTTGTTGAACTGAAGCTCAAGTCGTTTCCATTGTTCTTTCAAAGCTACTTAATCGCGTGATTTTCATCTATTGTTGTAACCTGAGGAAAATGGATTCTATTTAATATCAGTGTTGTTAGTTCACTTGAAAAGCAAGAATTTGAAGTTACAGTACCGTGAAGGTTGGAAGATAGATTATTCTGAGAGTTACGTTATTAATAACATTGTGATGTTTTTGGATTTGACTTTATGAGGATGGCTCATATACAAGAGGAACAAAGTGGATATAACACTATTAAAATAACTTTGTTTCATCACTGTCTAAATTTGATGCTCAATTTCAATGCTTTTATTTTCTTGAAGGAATCTTGAATATTTAATTATGAATAAAAGATTTAATTGAAAATAATATAAATATTTGGAGCAGCCTTTGGTCATCTAAAGCTGCTAATAAGTAAATGAAAATATAACTCTTTTTTTTCTGCAATTAAATATGAACACCAGAGTTAGAGCATGCAAAAATACAACATTCCACCATTAATATTGTAAGAAAGTATTTAAAAAATTATCTTAATATTGACTTCTTTCCATTTTCACTTTTTAGCGCAATTATTTAAGCGTAATTATTAAGCTTTTTAGCGTAATATCATTTAAAATTTTAGTACTATTTATAATCGATTAACTTTCCTATCTATTTATATATATATAAGTATGGAATACTTTAAATTACTGTAAATATATTAAAATAAATTTAAAAAATCGTCAGTCCTTGAGTAAGAAAATTTAATTCATGACAAAATAAATAAAATATAAATATTAAATAAGATATCAAGAACTATTGGAAATTAGGGAAAAATGTGCCCTTCAGGGAATTTTTTTTTAATTTTAATTAAATAAAACTTAAGCGAAATGTTTTGACTTTCCTACGATAATTTTCAAAAATTTTACTGCATAAAAATATTTTTATTTCGTTTTAAAACACCAAATACTGTCTTTTTAATAAAGTTTAACTGTCACGAGATTTTTTCCCTAAATTTTGTCTACTTTTTTGCTGTACTTTTTCTGCATGCTTTTTAATAATACATTTGATTGTTTCAATGAAATTTAAACAGCTTTTATTATTTCATCAAGTACTAAGTTGCTCAATTTTCTTTCTCTACTGAAAGCTTATAAGGAAAGAATCCGCTTATTATTTGACGTGAAAAAGGAAGAAGTGAAAGTAATATACTGCGAAAGACAGACAATATGCGATTAGAAGATCGAAGAGTCGGCCTATCACGTTTATAAAGACAATGTGATGTATTGGGATTTGATTCATTTAGACAGATTCATATTCACAATGAACAGAATAGGTGAATGGAAATAACACGCCTTGTATATGTATTTTAGTTTGATTTTTAAAAATAGTTTGTTGAGGTAACTTTGAATATGAAACTATATAAGAGTTTTTAATTGAACAAGTATCTAATTAAAACAAGTAATCTAAAAAAATTAAGTCAATTCCTACTAAGGTCAACAGAGAAATTTTTTATTTTAGTTCTTTTTATCAAATAATTACAATTGTTGTTCTCATGTCATCACGGGATTTGAGGTTTAAAAGCAATATCATCTGCTTTCCATGTTGAAGAGCTCTCGCCGAGCTTATGGACCTGGAATTGAATGAGTAAATCTATAAATAGAGAAATTCTTATCCATGTAATATTTTAAATAAATTAACGTTGAAAACGAAATAAAATATAATAAAATTACAAAAAAAAACATGTATGTACCTCATATGCATTCATGGTTTCTTTTGAATATATAGAATGATAATGTTACGCCATTGGGAAAAATTGCATTTTTGTAAATAATGCTGTAAAACTTCATATTAATATGAAAGAAAAATGAAAAACAAATTTAATAGATTTAATAACAACTTTACACACAAACATTTAAAGAGAAAGCGTTTGCGATCTTTACTTTAGAATACAGAGGTACGGTTAAAAGACCCAGAGCATTGTAGTCAAAACAAGAATTGTAGTTCAAGGTCTCGAGTCTATATAAAGAATTCTCTTTTTAACAGTTGCAACACGCATTTTTGTTCGTCCTAAAAATTTCATAATAAAGATTCTTTCCAGGTTTTCTGTTGTGAGACTACATGGAGGTTCTATAATCTTTTTTAAGAATTTTATATTGCATTTAACTTTTGCTTCATTAAATTTGGCAATAAAATTCTGAAATTGTTATTTTTTTCAAGTACTAAATGATTAAAATGTTTTTGTATTATCGTTTGTAAATGCTAAAATGTCAATTTATTTCTATTTATAACAATATACTCTAAGTTGTTAATAAATTATCAACAATTTCCATTTCAGTGAGAAATCAGCCTCATTAATTTTTTAAGCTTCTAAATCAGCTTCAACATAAGTCTACTGACAAATAATTTAATTTTGTAAAGCACAAATGTTACCTTGACATGAACCTACTAATAATCTATTAATTAGTGAAAATTTATTAACTGTATGAATAATTTTCTAACTTTTTTGATTTGATGTTTGATACTTTATAGTCTGTAATAACTATTTGACCTTCAAATAATCTTTTAAACTACACTCCTAGTGTATGTTAAAATCTCTAAAAATTAATTAAATCACGTGATTAATTAAGATTTTTTTAACTTTGGATATTTTCTGCTTTTTTTTGTCAGTTTGGAAAAAGAAATTTTATAAGAAAACGTTAATTTAGTACACAGTATCAAGTTCATTAATTACCGTTGATAGTTTTTTTTACCAAATTAATTGGAAGAATCATTATTCATCTTGCAAGATACATTATTTTCTGGAAGACTGGTAAAAAATTATCCATATTCAAAAAGGGCTATAAAGTAATCGATGAGAAAATAATTTTTATTTATTAAAAACAGAAAAATTAACCATTGAAAATGTTAAGACTATCTATCTATTTAAATTTCAGAAATTTACAAAAATTATTTTTTATATTTATATTCAATCTTCTATTTTTGTGATTCAACAGCAAATTATTCTTATTTAGCACAGATTTAATATTTTTGTTTCGGTGGTATATTTTCCAAATTCAAAAGAAAGTTGTGTAAGCTCCTAAAATATTTGAGCATATCAGATATTTTTATGCTTGAAATTTTTTGGAAATATATTCGAAAATGTTTTGCATTACATTAGAAAATATTTCTTTAAAAAAACTATGTTACTTATAAATAATAGTATTTAAAACGGAATATATTAATCTTAACTGTGCAAATTTAAATCTTTTTTGTTTTTTATTATCCTTCAATGAATCACAATGAAAGTATTTCCAGATCCCTTAAAAATAAATAGTTATAAAAAATCATTTAATTTTTTTTATTTCCTTTGCATAGATTGCTAATTAATTTTATTTGAACCATTAGAGTTTAATATTGTATCATTTTAATAAGGCATTGGTAGAATTGTATGCAGAAAATTTCAATAAATATTTTTAAATAATAAAAAATTGAAATAATAGAGAAAATCTGAAATGATGTAAATATTTGATACATAATAAGATTTAAAAACTGTACATTACTGTTCGTCATTTAGAGAAAGCTATTGCTCATCGAATTCAAGAATTTCAACATTTTATTTATCTATTCCTTTTTCTTCTATAAATAGGAAGTCTATAAATAATATATCTATTTCTTCTCTCTTTGTAATGACTGATTCAGCATTATTTTACATATGCAAGGCATTTTATGTGAGGTATATGTCACATTAATTATTTTAACTGTAACTGTAATTATTTTTTGCTCGGTTATACATGGTAATAAAATATAACCTCTCATGGCCATTTCCTTATAAGGAGATGACATCCGAAACTAAAGTTAGTGAATGGTGATATATTAATTTTCGTACATTCGTAGTAACAGGCATAAGGAATTGGTTGTTGGAAAAACAAACTTAGTTAGCAAAAAAAAATATAGAGGTCTTGGAGAATGTCAGAACCGAAAACTATCAATTATTACAATTAATGCACTGAAAATAGATTATATATCCAGTATATAAAAAGCACTTTTATTTTTCAGTTCTTACTATTAGTTCATTATCTCCCTATATATATCTTGTTCAAATTTTTAATCGTTAATAAAATACTTTTTATCAACTCCTTTAGTTCAAATACATTTTTTAAAGCTTATAGTGGATGGCACTTGATGTTAAAACAGATTTTTCAATTATTAATTGATTCATTAAATTTAATTAATTTTTAATGCTTTAGATAGAGTTTTAACAGTTTGTAATGAAAATTGATCTCAACGGGCAGCAGCTCAATCGGTAAAATGTGAGGATTTCAGTCTTTGGAATGTGAAGGCAAAGAATGCGAGTTCAATTCTTGCAGAAATCAATGTTTTTGATAAAATATTTATATTAATTGTAATTATTCAATGAAAAGTAACTAAAAAATTTTCTTTGTTGCCCTAGGTAGGATTTGAGTTAAATTTGTTTTTAAATTACTTATTTATAAGAATATTTTTTACCTCAGTTTTTATGAGGATGAAGCAAGTAGACGCCAAATAAGACAAATTCCTTGTTTGAAAAAGTTTTCTTGGTCAGTTTTAAGTCCATAGGTTGGAATTTATAACCAAAACTTTTTTTTACAATACCTGCTTTGGTACGGAGCATAATAATACCATAAATTAAAAACAAATTTATGCATAAAAGTTAGTTACTATTCACTTTATGCTTATTATTATTATTATTTATTTAACTATGTATAAATATTATAATAAATAAAAAATATTTATCAATAGTTAATTAAAATAATATTTAACAATAGTTATTATCAATACTATAATAAATATTGATTAAAATTACATAATTATAGTATTTAACCAGTAGTTACTACAAAAACCAATAAACAAACAAAATACAGTGCTAGAGAATACATGTGCAAAAGTAGTCAGTGTTAACAGAGTTAGGTGGGGAAACAGACTGCATCATTTGGGTGAATAATTATGAAATGTATACAGAAAACTTTTCTCTATATCTGAAGCACATTGTGATGAGTTTCTAAGCAATTTTTATCCTAATAGTTATCTCGAAATGCGTTGCTAAGCGCAAAACTGGAGAACGGCTCAACCAATTCGGCTAATTTTTTTTTAAATATTTTTGTTAAGACACGAGGATAGTTCTTATGGAGAGAAAAAATGAAAAAACTGAGGGGAAAATAGTTAAAACGACACTTTTCTTACTTTCCCGCCAAAAATCTGCATTTCCTTCCCCCACACCAACTGAGTAAGATAGCAGGAAGTAATAAATTATTATTTGTTTAGAAAGAAATACGCGAAGTCAGTTGGTTTTAATTTATATATAACGGGATGTTTAAAAGAGAAAGAAAATAGTTGCTTTTATTATTATTCGGTATGGATATTTAATCTATGCCTGCTCAAAATAAAGTCTGGGTAGGGCAGAAAAAAAAAAGAATTTCGCAAGCTGTTTTTAAACTTTCGCATCTCTTTGAAATCTAATTGTGTTCTTATTGGTTTAGTCTGTTTACATTCATGAAAATTTGAATCTCATTATTCTATAAAAAAAGTAGAATTTTAGACCTTTTCCTCCACCATTTAAGTAAAATATCAATTCCGGGACAATCATTGCCGGGACTGAAAGAGAAGACGAGTAGTACAATGAACAGAAGATCTGAAGAAAATGATACTATAAATGAATTATATGATTATCAAGATTTGTTTGGTTAAAAAATATTTTGGTGAAAAACCAGTTATGAGACACAGCTACATAAAATATTAGCGAGCATTAATACTGGCGAACCGACAGGTCACCAAAGGCGGCTAGTTTATACATATATTTGGGGCATAAGATTCATGTTAGTGATCAAAGAGTTAATGGGCGAGCTACGTAAATGTAGAAATGAATGATATGTAGTATGAAACTGTTAGAAAATACTTTTTTAAATCAACACGGATTTCTCAGAGTCAGGTGTAGCATTATCAATGTGTTAGCTTTCTTTTGTAATTTGTAAATTGTATCGTAGCTCTTTATTTTTACACAAAATTCACTTTTCATGCCTTCCACTGTCAATTTAAGAAATTTAATATCATTCCGTCATTAGTTTTAGCTGCAGATATTTACTCATAAAGAAATTTATTTTATGGCCATTCTATGATTCAATGAATTTTTCTTCTTATTTTCTAATTTACAGTTTGAATGCGATCCTATAAAATTGATTTGATTATTTATAAAAAAAACTGAATCAAAGTAATTTTTAAATATACTTTTGCATCATCAGTATTTTATCAATTAAACTGATTTTAAAACGGTTTTTCAATAAATATTATTTAAAACGTATAAGAAATAGAAAAAAATTGGTTGCGTGAAATATTACAGAAAAGTTTAAATAAAAAATATGCATTTATATTACGGATGTGATTGCCATAATTTATTAAGAAATTTGAAATGTTTTTCGTTGTCTTAATTTTAATTTTTAATTTTTTTCTTTTCGGTATATGCTAGAATTCTGTTGAATAATTTTAAGCATTAAAAATTTTCCTAATCATTCAAAGTATGGATCAATTATGATAATATTATACTGCTATATTATTATATAACTAATGATATCTGGATTTTCATTATTTTTATCTTATTAATTATCATAAAATGATAATTAACTTGATTTTAGAATATATTTATTTTTCAATGATCATTACGTTTAATTATCTTTCAATGATTTCAAAGGATGTAAGAGACCTTCGTTCATCATAATTATATTTCCTTTATTTAGTACCAGATATTAGGTTTAAATTAAAATTATAAAAGTATTGCTTTGAAAAATTTACATTTCTGTCTAGAAAAAAATAGTGCCAATATGGAAACTTGATTTATAACAAGAGTATTTTCTCACTTTACGAAAATTAATAAATCATTCACATTAAAAGAAGGTAATTTTCTTTCATTAAATTTACGAATTCAAACTTTCACATAGAAAAAATTAATACTCGTATAAGATAGTAATTTATTGCTAAACTTGAATAATAATTTAGACTTAATTAATTCTGAATTAAAATAAATAATAAATTAGTTGGTTATTCGGTAAATATAGTTTAATACTTTTTTGTTTCATTTATTAAAATTTAAAATGAAAAAAAAATGTATGTTAAATTACCTTTTTAATTATTTCTGTCAGGCAAAATTATTTATTTTTCAACGTCATGATAAGAATTAAAATTTCAATATTTAGATTTTCATGTTTAAGAACATTTTAAATACATTGTAAGCTTTCTTTTTTATAAAATGGCATTTCAGGTCTGATTTACGTATTTTAATGTTAGTTTTAACTGCAATAAAAAGATACTAATATGCATTAAAAACTTTAAACTGTATAAAAAGATTTTATTGGTTGGATTGCTGTAAAATTAAGAATAGAAAGAGAAGAAACAAATTTGTTTTTAAATCTTAATATATTTTTGGGTTTGGAAACTTCAAATAAATATTCGAAAGATGATGAAAACTAAATTTAAGCCTAGTATTTATGGATTACCTAAATTTTAAAGACATCCTCAAAGTACGAATAAACAAATGTTGACTTCCTGTTAGATGTCTGCCAAAATACGCCGTCAGATGTTTGTCAAGTTTTTTTTTTCGCCGTTGGAATCACAGCAAAACAATTTTTGATATGAGCGGAACAACTAAGCTGTACAGCTCTATACGGCTTAGGAAGCTATTTGCATATTAGAGTTTGTTTCATTTAACAATTACATTTTATTCAAGTTTAAATATTCATGGATATTTTTTTAATCTCTACATCGTAATACTAATAATGTTGATAAAGTTAAATTTAGAAATAAAATGAAAACTACAATTTTTTTTGTCTGTTTCGGATTATTATACTCTTTTATATTTTTCATCTTCTTCTTTTAATTTCCTTAACAAAATGATGCTAATATGATGCATGAATTACGATATTGAAATCTATCATCAGAGCATATTTCATGGGATATCTACAACTTTTGTTGTTGTTACTTATGGCACTTGCCATGGACAAGCCCCGCTGATACATCAGCAGATTTTTAAACCCAAGATATGTGTTTTTTATTTCAAGTAGCGCGAACTAGGGCAAGAGAACGACTTTAGCTACACACTCACCACATTTGGTTGCACAGCCCCTATTTACTGGGGGGGGGGGGCACAGCCACACATCTCACAGATAGCACACAGAAGAACAACTTGCCCGAATTGGGACTCCCAGAACAAAAGGAAGACACTCTACTTCTTTGTCAGAAAGCCGGTCTACAACTTTTAAATACATAAATGTGATTTAATCTAAACGTTATTTATTTCATAATTTTATATTTCATTTTTATTTTCAAAATGTTAAGTAACTTGCTTCTTAAAAGATATTGCTTTGTTTGATTTTAATTAAATCTTTTATGCAAAGCCTGATGTTAATAATACCTGAATAAAGTAGTATTTATCATCAAATTGTGTTAAAAATTAGAGCTGCTTTTTTATAGTCTTATAGCTATTCTGTTTATTGTTTACACGAAAATATTTAATATTGTAAAGTTTGAAGATATCAGAATCTTAAAGGTCTGAGAATTATACTTTAATTTGCATGTTACCGGTAGCAATTAAATAATTACGCATTCTGATTCCACACATATAAAAAATATTAAAAAAAAGAATAATAAAAAAATTTTGAATCTTAACTTTCAACAGTAGACGAAAATGAAAAGATAAATATTCAATAAAGCTGTGAAAATGATTTAAATTCAATTGCAAAATGAAATGTATTATTAAAATCTATGCAAAAAATATTTTTGAAGAATTACTGAAGTTCGGAATGAATTTGCCCAGCAGTTAAATTGATACATTTAGAAGATATTTTAATTAATTTTAATATTGTTTTTTAATATTTTTTGTGCAATATTGTTATCGGAGAATTATCTAAAAAACCGTTAAAATTTTGCATCCCTTTTTATGAATTCATCTTTACGCGTACACACAGAGAGGCAGAGAGAGTGTGAGAGAGATTCTTGTTTATTAACTATGAAGATTCAGAAATAAGATTTGATATCACAATTATAATCACGGTGTTATTTAAATGGGTTTTTTTGAAAAAAAAATTTATTATTGAATATTAGTTATTATTTTGATAAAAATTATTTTATTATTTTTACTGAAATTAACCAGGGTTAAATTTATTTAAAAAAGTTTCATTTAAATTTTCATAAGATCTGATGATTAAGAATAATTTGGTGTATAAGAAAACGTTTCTAATATCCCTCATTTGAAATTGTGAATCAATCAGAGTAAAAAGTAATTTTTGCAGTCTCCATATTTGCAGAAACTACAAGATTTGGAAATATCTATGACTTATGGAAATATCTGTATCAAGATTGGAAATATCTATGATAGATTTTTTTGAAAACCGTTAAAAGATTCTTTTAGCAATAATTTCAATAATTAATATTTTGACCAGAACAGAAATGAGAGAATTTAAAGCATAACAAAGTACACACATAAAGTAATATTAAAATTACTTTATGTCATATTTTCAAAGGTATTACATTACGATTCAAATTAAGTTCAAATAGTTGATATTATGAAACAAATTTTTTCACGCTACGCATAGCAGAAAAATATAATAGAATATTGAATTAAGTTATCAAAAGGTTATGTGTACATAGTTCCAATTTTCGTAAAAAAGATGTTGATTTAAGACTTTGGAGATTAAGTATTACGAAAATCGTTGGATCATAATACTCCTATTGAAACTTTATTATCTTAATGGTGGAATTCATTTAAATTCGGATTTCAAAATTCTTAATTCTTTATCATTGTAACATAAATATATAATTGGAAATATATAAATATAATTCATTAATAAAAATAAAAATGATTGAATATATTAAGTAATTTTATTGATATGCATTTCTGTTTCTTTCAAAAATAGATAGAAACCACTTCTGCTGAAAATAGAAAGAACAGCTGCAGACGATATTCATATGCAATTTGCAGCTGTCTTTGGTGCCAATTTAACACATCAAAACATAAAAGAATCAGCACTTAAATACGCTTTCATTTCTATGGTTAAGTTAAATGGTTATGTTTATATTAAAAACATTTTTTTCTCGAGATTTTTGAGCTTTACGTAATATTCTAATTTTAGAATTTTCTAATACTTCTCTCATCATACTTTTAGAATACTTTTAAAAGCATTCTAAATTGTTTAAAAAATATTCGAAAAACTATCAATATTTTCTGTCATTTGAAAGAATGAACAGATGTGAGATATATTTTAATTTATGCTGAGAAGGCGAAAAAATTAATGAAAATACTGTCAGTAACTAGATATTTCTGTTTTGCATTGATATCAAAAGGCCTTGATATACCTTGCCGCAAATTCATCGGACATATTTCCCTCATCTACGGCTCTTCTAATTGTACCAATTTTTTTGGTAACAAAACAAACATAATAATTATTAAAAATGATAAATTTTAATATTCATTATTTCTTGTAATTTTAATTATTATAATTACTTTTTTTCTCCTGTGTAGTAAGACAGAAGTGATTTTATAAAAGTATTAAAATCCGACAATATTTAAACCCAGAGATTAAATTTCGTAAAAGAGAAATATGATTGATGACTTTATCTGTATAATTTACATATTGGTTCACGTTTTCCTTTCACAAAAGTAATTTTTAATATATTTATAAAAGTAACTTTTAGCTTGGTCTTTAAATTTTTCAAACAATTTTTCTTTGAATAAAGTTGATAGATATTTTTATTTCAACATCAACTCATATTTGTGATTAAATTTCTTGTTTTTAAATTTGATATTGGAATTTATTTATACTTTTTTTTAAAAAACGTGTGAATTATTGCTAAGATTTCTTAAATTTTTGGGCCCCGTACATCTGCTGATTGCCTCGATCTCGAAACAATAGATTTCCATTGTATGAAAACCATTTCTACTTTCATGTGGGCGCAGAAATTCTAAAATTGATGTTGAGCTGCAAATTTTCTTCTGGGGTAGAAATTTTAACAAAAGTCTACCGTCTCAAGTGTATAATGTGTTATTTGAATAAGATTCAAGCTGACGTGACTCGTCCTAAAATAAAATATTAATATCATTAAGTAATGTTTCATGATTTAAATTTCTTCTCAAAGATGAATTAAATTTTAATGAATATATATTGGTTGAAATATCTAAATACTGAAATTATTCATGAATACACTTTTTGAATTTATTAATATCTCTATCGTAAGTTCGGAAAGCCGGTGTCCTGGTATAGGGGTAATCTAGGCGTCCTGGTTCGGACATGGTTGTTCTTCTGTGTTCTATCTGTAAGGTGTGTGAATGTGCCCCCTTCCATAAAAAGGAATATGATGAGTGAGTAGCTAAGTCCTACTCTTGACCCTAGTTGGAGCTACTTCTAACAAGAGACTCTCATTTCGGCTTAAAATCGCTGATGCATAAGCGAGCTTGTCTTGGCAAGTAGCATTAGAAGCAACAGCATAAGTTCGGAAAATAATATTTCTGAATATATTAATCTTTAATGTAATATTTATATCAAAATAGTTATAGTAGATTTATTATAACATGGAATAATTGCTTTAGAAACTCTGAAAGCATGCTAAAGCTATTGTTCGATTTAGTTATTATTATTTGCTATTTTTTTCAATCCTCAAATGAAATTCACTGTATAACCTTACAAAATATAACGATTAATTTTTTATATTTATATATTGGAGTTATGTGTTTGAAAAATTATGATAAAAAGGCAAAATTCTTTATATTTTTCTTTATCAATGAACATCTAATGATTTCTGAAATGCATTGCCATTACTATCGTAATTACTAAATCAATGCTGTATTTGTGTTTTTGATTGCAACTTCTAATGAAATGGTTTATTGTATGTTTATGGCACATGTGAACTTTATATTTTCTGGGAAATTAACAACGTCATGAGAAAAGGAAGTAGCAATAAAACTAACAAAGTGTAGAAATGAATGTGATTTTTTATTTAGATCTTTTAATAAATACAAATATATGTTGCTTCAACAATTTATTGGTATTTTGTAATGAAGCTAAAGCACCATACCGGAGTATTTAATGGACAGAGAGTTTTCGATTGAAAATAAAAGCACATACATAATTTTAGAATGCATTTGGCGGCGACTTAAAATAATTTTCTCCAAAATTTCCTTCCGTAGGGATAGTCAGTGAAATCAGAAACTGTGTTTAGCACGTCTACCTTCGAGAGTAGCCAGGAAGTGGACAATGAGTAGAACAATTAGTAATAAAAAGTGAAATTATTTGCTTTTATTCCAATTGATAGATATATGGAAAGAAATTAGATACACAGAAGAGCTCAAGGCGACGCATTCACAAGCAGGCCTTCTGGGAATAAAAAGTCTTTCAATTTCAGCGAAAGCAAGAGATGATAGAGCACAATAGGTGGAAATGAGTGCTGATTGGAAAGGCCATTGAAGCTGTAAATAATTCCCCTTGAAATCTTCTTTCTGAAAAGGAAGAAAAAGAACATTGAGCCAAGTCATGCTTAAAAACATGTGTTATAAAAAAAAATATTGCAGTTATAAAAATAAACATTCTTTTTCTATTTTTAAAAAAATTAGAATGTTATTTAGAAAGAGCTTAAATTTTTGTTGTTTTTATAAAATAATATTTTTATAAGTATTTTTTTTTGTTTATGCATTCCTCTACCATAGATTGCTAAATATTTAATTTTTTAGCAATCTACGGCAGAGAATGTTGCACCAATCACAGTTAAGTGCTTATTTCTTCACATGAATCATATCTTTTAGAGAACAGATTTTCTTTAAAAAAACCTAGGACCTTGTTTGCGTTTTGTGTTGCAAATTATTGGAAATGGATTTTCGCGAAACATGCTTTTCATGATTATTTATCATCTAATCATCCAATGGTGATTGCAGTGCTGGGCGAAATTAATAACACCCTTGTTCTTTGGATCTGCGTCATTATTAGATGCGAAATCCCAACTTCTGTATTAATGTTTAGGAACTGGGCAGGTGTTTTTTTTCCAAAGTTC
The DNA here is from genome assembly GCA_026289955.1 of Argiope argentata. NCBI lineage: Eukaryota > Metazoa > Arthropoda > Arachnida > Araneae > Araneidae > Argiope > Argiope argentata. The sequence continues at coordinate 7,216,139 of JAOUZG010044845.1, forward strand.
AAATCGTCTGATTTATCGTTGTGCAAATAAATGACCCCAGGCATGAATAAATAGCAAAGAATAATGAGTTGAGTTCTTTAATATTTTATATTTATAGCGATTCATTATATTCTTCCTTCACGTAGCAAATTAAAGTCACCGGCTTTAGTGATTTTGTTTATTTGAGTGTTTGTGAGTGCTATGGATACAGAGGTTCCTACTATAAGAAAAAAATAACCTCTATTGTTATTATATATTACCATATGCAGTATATTACAAACATTGATTCTTTTTATTTAGAAAGCCTTCTGTCTATTTGCATGAGATTTCTCTGCTTCAACTATCATTAGTGAATCTGTGGCTACTAGATCTCAGAAACTTTTAGAAGGATAGCATCCGTCTTCTAAGTGAACATTAGTACCATATGCAGTACATTGCAAATAATAATTCTTTTTATTTAGTAAGCCTTCTGCCTATGTGCATGAGATTTGTATGCTTCAACTATCATTAGTAAATCAGTGGCTACTAGATCTCACTAATTTTTAGAGAGAGAACAGCCGTTTTCTAAGTGAACATTAGTATAGAAATAATTATCGATTATCAACATGCCATCGCTAAATACTTTTTAATTATTAAACTTTTTCTTTACACATAAGACTTTCTTCACGTATTACCCTTTCTCGTATTATCTAATGAATATTTATATCTTATCAATTATCGTTTATGATTTTTGTCACTCGAGAAAATTGGCACTGAAACTTTGGCATATTTTTGGATTTTATATCGATAATTCAATTAGCAATTTAAATATTATTAATAATATATTAATTGCAATTTAAATATGAATAATTATTCCAAATATACATTTTAATAAATTGTTTTTATTAGAAAACTAAGCTCAAATACTAGATTGTCTATAACTTTGAATTAATTTCATGAAAATACTGGTTTTACATTTTTGTAAACATTTTCTATTCAAACTGCGCTTCTGTGGTAAAAATTGATAGAATAAGATGTGTAGAAATCTCGCCAACTTACCTGGTTAAAAGGTCCCAGATATTTAACCTCCCTCTTCTTCTTCTGCTCCCTTGGTGAGGATGTTGGCGAATTTCTTGATGTCGATGAGTCCATTGCCGTCAATGGGAGCTTCAGAGAGGGCCTCTTCAACCTGAAGGTTACATAAAATCGTTAAACATTTCACTGAATTTGCATAAAATATCTTGACATTATCATGTTATATGTGTATTCCTTTATTACGAAATGTCTCAAAGATGTGATTACTTCAAGATATTATAAAATTAGCTTTCTGTTTTGAGAAATTGAGTAAATGTAGATCTAGTTACTAATGATGAATTAAGGTAATTCACCTTTGTTTCTATTAATTCATTCATTAATTTTTTATCACTAACGAATGGCGGTTGTTTAGTTATAGAATATGTATTTGCTATTCTTAATTTCGAATATGTTTGCTATTCTTAATTATTCCCCATTATCAACATCATATGTTCTCGCATTTTATTTATGTTCATCAAGAAAATGAATGAAGAGTTACTAGTTCAGATACCATTCTTCATAGTTTGACCTTTACTCTTATATATAATTAAAAAATATGTCAAAAGATCATTAATATAGCTGATCAATTTGTTTCCATTATTTCCGATTAAACAGATACTCATTACAATTATATTCTAAAAAAATAAAAAGAAAAAAAAACGAAAATTGAATTTTTAAATTAGCAAAAGGAGATAACTGAATTTAAATATCAGTTTTCATAAAGCTATTAAATGATGCTATAGTTATTTAAAGTTATGCTTATTGTATTGCATTGTTTTGTTATACAAAGATACGATTGAATATGCAAGTGTATGATTTACTGAATAGTGAAATAGTGTAAAATATTAAAAATTAAGCAAACAATACATACCTCAGCCTCAGAGAACTTCTCGCCCCATGTTGTCAAGGCGCGCTTGAGTCTAAAATAAAAAAATTTAAGATTATTAAAATTATATGCAAGGATAATTATTGAGGATTTTTTTATTTAAATAATATGTGTTAAATGCTATTTATATTAAAAGTTATGAAGTCATTTGGGAAAAAAATAAAAACAAAAGAAAGAGAAACTCTGTAAAGGCTTAGTTTAGTTTATTTTTAGAATTATCTGTTATTTTGTATTTGTTGGTTTTTTTGATAAGAGAAATTAAAGAATATTTAAAGTTATATTATAGAATACAGATTTCAATTAAATAAGAAAAACCAGTTAAATTAAACAATCATGTTTTTTTCTTTTTTTTTTGGTGGAGAACTTGATTTCAACGAATCACAATCCTCGACGCCTAATCTTTAATTAATTAAAACCTTGTTGTTGTTGATTTAACCTTATGATTGTGAATATAAACATTTATTTGTTTATTAGAGATGTGCGCCAATTAAATAAACAACACCAATAGCTATGTTAATTTTAATATTCTTTTTAAATTTTCAATTTATTATTAAAAATTTAATATTTTAAATTTACGAGTGAGAAATAGTGCAACAAACAGAATAGTGCAACAAGCAAAATTTACATATAATTTTAAGATTATTTGTAAATTTTGGGAAGTAGAAAGCTAAAAAATGATTATTTTAAAGGATCTAATGCATTAAATTCGTTTTGAGCGAAACTACTTCTTGAAAATGCACTATCTTTAAAATAAGCATTTCACTTATTGTTCAAAAGATTAAAAACAATGCTTACGTCTCTTCTCGGCATTTGCCATCACCTTCATCATACATGTTGAAAGCGTTGACAATGACATCTTCCTCATCGGTTCCTGAAAAACAAGGAAGTTTTAGAATCCCATTGCAATTTTTTTTTCTATTTTGCATTTTAACCATGCCATTGCAACGTGACTAGAAAGCGTGACTGACGTCTAAGCATCTACGCATTACACTCTTGAAATTATTTTATTTATTTTTTACTACTCATAGAAATACTTTTATTGAAACAGTTTCAACAAAACTGCATAATAAAACAGATAGTATTAGGAAAAAAAAATAATAAATTTGTGTATTTGACTTCTCATTTGATTATTGCTTTTTGGCTTTAAAAATCTTCATTCAAGTATTGTATCGTCAATCATGACAAATTATTTGATCTTTTGTCACTGAAATTGCGACTTTCTAGGGTTGTGGTTGCCTGGTGGTAAAGTCTCGGATATGACACCGGAAGGTTTCATGTTCAGACCCGAATCCACCGAAGAACTCTTGTGCAAGCAAGTCTAGTTCGCGTTAAATACGTCGGGGCTAAACGTCCAACTACTGGTGTGGTATTGAAATTTGGAGATAGGTATGCTCATCTCACGTATCTTTCCCATCATCTGATCTCGGTTGAAAATTACAAGATCCGTCCCAAAGTAGCCTTAGTGTTGCTTTAAAATGGGACACTAATATAACTAAGCTGAACTGCTATTTTTAAAAAAATCACTTGATAAACGTTATTTTTCCTTTAAAAATCTATATTTAAGTGTTGTATCGTCAATCATGACAAATTATTAGAACTTGAAAGCTGAAATTGTGATTTTTTTTCAGGGCTGCTGTGGCTTGGTGGTAAGGTCTCACATTCAGCAATTGAGGGTTTCATGTTCGAATCCGAATCCCTGAAGAACTCTCGTCCAAGCGGGTCTGATTTACGTTAAATCCGTCGAGATAAAACGTCCTTCCGCAGGTGTGGTGTTGAATTTTGGATAGTGGGATGTCCATCTCAGGTATCTTTTTCGCGTTATCTAACCGCGGTTGAAAATTACAAGATCTCTCCCAAAGTAGGCCTAGTGTTGTTTTCAAATGGAACTCCAATATTAAAAAAAAATCGCTTGGTAAATTTGCTTGTTTTGCAATCACGTTAGTAGCTCAGTTATTATTTTCAATAACTTTTGTTTTTCATTTATTATTTAAGAAATATCATTATTAATTAATTTAATTTATACCAATGGGTTCTTTGTAAAATATATTATTTTTATTTATGTTGAATATGATATGCTTTTATTGTTTTTTTTTTTGCAATACTCACCGGATATCCTGTCACCGAAGATGGTAAGGAACATGGTGAAGTTGATGGGACCGGTGGCTTCAGACATCATGGATTCAAGCTCAGGCTCAGAGGTCAGGCGACCTGTGAAAGTAAAGATCGTGAAACTTTCGAATGATTTAATAAAACATATGTCTGTTCTCATTTGATTTTACCATTTAGGATTATTTGAAGCTTTTTCAGTCTTGATTATCCAGAAAATTATGTAATTTTTATGCTTAATTATAATTTGTGGTAAATAATTCATTCAGTCAAATCACGTGTCCAACAACACTTGTATAATTCTGTGCCTGAATGGTTCTACAAAGATACGAGAAAGTTTGATATGCTTTGAATTAACAACTAAATTAATTTATTAATTGCTGGTTCTTAGTTAAAACAATTCTTTCTATAATTGTAGCAGATATACTTTAGAAATTTTTTTGAAAGAAAAATTCCAATAGGAAAATGAACTATTGTTTTACGAATTTTTTTCCATTAGAAGTTCTTTCATAATATTTATATTAACAACGTCATCGATTTGGCACAGAGGTAGCGCGTCTTCCTTGTGAGCTGAGCGTCCCAGGCTCTCGAAGTACCATCCAATTTACTGATCTCCGTTATGAAGCAGAGCTCCAGAGACTTGTAAATGAAGCAGAAGTTGATTTTTCATAATGAGGATAATTGTACAAAAGATTTTTCGATGAAAGTACGCATTCGACTTATTCTGATATGTATGTTCAAGTATAATTATTTTTTCTAGTAATAACCTGACCAGGGCGTGGTTGTTCTTCTGTGTTCTATCAGTGAAGTGTGTGAATGTGCACCCCTACCCCTGTAAAAAGTGGCTGTGCAAGCGAATGTGATAAGTGTGTCATCTTTATATGAGCTAGAAGTCAGAACTTTTGCCCTCGGTTGCTCAGGGGTCCATACCCTCAGAAGTTACTGCACCCCTTCTTCCGTTGTAAAGCAGACACACCATCATATTAACAATGAAATTTTTCATAATTTTCGGTTGAAAGGGTAAATTTCACTATATAATTTTTCATTTCATGATAAATGTTTGTTTGTGATATATTGAAAAAAGTTATTGGTAAGTTAATCAGCGTATTTCCTTTTGAACCATAATGATATTTTGAGCCAGTATTTTAGGTAAGAAATAATTTCTTTAACTTTCAAAATTTCATAATAATTTCTTTGTCAATGAATTTATTAAAAATGTCTGTTATGTGTAAAATGATAATATATAACAATTTTTTATAAAATCGACCATATAGAATAGAACTATGGTGAAATAAAATTTATTGATAGTTTTTAAGTTCTAAATATGCCAGCAGAGAAGCCAAGTTAATTTATAATTTTAGTTTATATCAAAAGCCCGTACTTACCAAGGGAATCAAATGTAGCTCTGATGTCAGCCTTGGAAATGAATCCATCCTTATCTTGGTCAATAAGTTGGAAAGCCTAAAAAAATCATTTTACATATTAATGATGATGCTGAGTATAATGAATTGAAAAATTAAGGTTACATACGGTTGTATTGCTGATAACGACTTCCTTATAATGTTAAAAATACATTTAAACAAACTAATTCAAAAATATGTTAACAAAAAAACTAATATTACCATATTCTATTAAGGCTGTACATTTATTGTAAAAAATAAATTAAGAAATAACAAATGTTTCCAAAAGACTTATATGAAGTATAGAACATATAAAGAATTTTTGTAAATTAGTTTACTTAAATGTATCATATTAAAATGTATTATGAGATCATATATAAATGTATAAATGCTCAAAAATAAATGTATTATGAGATCATATATAAATGTTTATCATATTAAAATGTATTAAAATATATTACCTACTATAATACTACTTTTTAAATTTACTTATTATTAATTTCTTTAAATTAACATTTAAATTAATCTTATAAGATGGAAGAACACATAATTTTAAAGAAATAAAAGGAAAATTATGAAGGAAATAGAATGGAGTTCAAGAACGCTTAATCGAAAACTTTTACTTAAAAACTTTCGAATCATCTAAGATAAAAGTTTTTTTTAATTATCTAAGGTAAAAAAAATTTCTAATTATCTACGATAAAAGTTTTTTTTTAATTATCTAAGATAAAAGTTTTTTTTTCAAATTATATAAGATAAAAGTTTTTTTTCGAATTATCTAAGATAAATTTTTTTTCCGAATTATCTAAGATAAAAGTTTCAGAAAAAGATTAGATAATCAGCAACAAACTAATATTTTTATTAAAAATTTCATTTAATAAAAGCATTGAGATTAAAACATAGAACAAACAATAGTTTAAGATGATAATACGTTATCTTAAGAGCATATTTTCAAAAAAAGCACTAGTTTAAGTTCACATATTTGGAAAAATGATGCACTTCTGTTTGGATATAGCATATGTGATGAGAGAAACTCACTTCTTTGAACTCTTGGACCTGGTGAGGTGTGAATTGAGCGAAGACATTACTGCCTGATCGCTGCGCCCTTCTCTTTTGAGAAGCGGGCTTGGAAGCTGGGGCGGGGGCGGCTTCAGGAGCAGCTTCTTCGGCTTCCTTCTTCTTGGTCTTCTTCTTCTTCTCTTTCTTGTCTTCGTCACCCTGCAAAGACAAACACAGACATTCAAATATTGCATCTAAAGCTGTAACAGACACCACTGACTTTATCAGATATGCTAAATTCATCAAAAAGTTCAAGATTATTGAACATAGAAATAACTAAGGTCTAATTCAACTTAACATTTTGAAATAGGGTTATTTTCGGCAAAGCAATCTAGATGTAAATTTCAATGCTGTGTATCTCCAAAATTAATTATTACATTTTAAATATCTGTTCGTATAAAAGCTTCCATTGATACAATTCAATTAAGTCGATTTAGTCTTCAGTTTTTCAATTTTAATTGATTTAATTTATCTTAATAAATATGAAAGTGCATCATATTTATTAAGACACATCTATTAATAGCGAATAGAAGTTTATAAAATTATAATTGACTTCTTAAAGCATAACTATACCCTATTTAAAAATATCAATATTGTGTATGATATCTATTTTATTGAAGAAATTAGTTTATGTGTAAAAGATTTAAAAACCATTATAATCATATATATTACTTATATGGTTATAATCCCAGAAGTGTACATGTAAGAAAAATAAAAAAGTGATTTTGAGATCTGTTTGTTTGTATCTATAACTTTCTTTATGATTCAAAACAAGTTAATATCTCCAATTATTTATTAATTGAATACTATAGATAATTCATTACGATCATTTTTTATAGAGAAATCTGATTGTAAATCATTTAACTGCATATAACGAAGATTTCCTTGTTTCTGATTTTCAATCAACTACAATCTTGGCGTAAATTAACCGTGGTTGTTATATAAAGCTGATTATCTATAATTAGAATCATAATGTAATAACTGTCTCTTCCTCTAAATTCTACGAATTCCCATTCATAGATTTTAATCGTCGGAACAGATGTTTCAGCAATATACAGAAACCTTTGGCAGGAACTGCCAGATTCTTGTTGAGTCACAGAGTCAGTATTTCCTGCCGTAGCATCTTTTTTTTCTCTTTTTGTAGAACAAAAATAAGATAGCGCCTGAATAAGCACTTTATTCCTTTCCTGCTCTATTTCGAGACCAGCTCTCTCTCAGTCGCGTCTAACAATTTTTCAGAAACTGGAGTTCATCGGGTTTATGCCAGAACTTAACATTTGTTATTCATTTTTTTTGAGTAAAGGCGCGAATTTAGCAGTGTGCTTGTACCACTCCTACATTTTTTATTTAATATTTCTGTTGAGTTTGTTACATATTCTTATTACCTGACTGTTAATTGGATTAATATTTAAAGCTTGAATGATAAGCGCTTTGATTATAAGTATATTAATGCTTAATTAAATTTAATAATATGTCTAAACTTGGTCTAAGCCGGCTTTCTGGCACAGAGGGAGCGCGCCTTATTCGTTTTTTAGGAGTCCTGGTTCGGGCATGGTTGTTCTTCGGTGTGCTATCTTTGAGATGTGTGACTGTGCCCCCTTATATAAAGGGGCTGAGAAAGCAACTGTGATGAGTATGTAGCTAAAATTGTACTCTTTGCCCTAGTTGGAGCTACTTGAAACAAGAGACGCATATCTTCGGCTTAAAATCTGCTGATGTATCATCAGGGCTTGTCCAAGGGCCATAAGTAACAACAACAGCTTATTTTCAAGTTCAGTGCAAAATTACTATTTTCTTTACTCACGAAACAGAGTAATTAAACTTCAAATTAGGAATAAATATTTAAAATAATAAAGTGTATAATCAATTTTTCTAATTTTTTAATAAAAATGGATTACATAATTTAATTGTCAATGAATTCAAAGTTATTATTTTCAATAATATTAAAAATTTTGCTTATCTTTAATTTTAAATACTTGAAAAAAATCTCTAAAGGATATCTCAAAAAAAAAAGAAAAAGAAAAGAAGAAGAAGGCCTTTTATACTATGAAAATAGCAATCGAAATCACTAATTATAAATAATGTTTATATATGATGCAGGAACACCATTTTGAAACTTAAATAATGTTTTTCGTCTGATTACCTTTGATTAAAAGTAAATTCTGCTTAGAAATAGATATGTTTTAAAATGCATTTATTCATGCTTGCTAATCCCTCAACCTGATTTATTTAATAAACTTTCTATCTATTTGAATTGGAAAAAAGGAATTGTTTTAGCTGTACTACATGTCATGATTTGCATGGAATAATTGCTGAATTAAAATAAACAAATTTTACTTTATAACTGGAATTAATTAAATTATTTTAGTTTTCTTTATCTCACAACAATTTTTGTGATTTTTTGTGAGTATATGAAGTAAGTATTATTTTACATCAGCAATTTTCATCTAAATAAAGGAAAGAAATACGCATATACCTCTTGTTTCCAAATTTTTTATTTGAGTGAGTTGTTTGTAGATAAATGTTATAAAAACTTAAAACAATCTGCTATACACTAAGTGAATGTAATTGAAGCATTTTTTAGGTTCACAAAGGGAATTAGCATTGTGAGAATGAAACAAAGCAAGTGGATTACTAAGAAAAAAAATTAATTAATTGCCGAGTTAAAAAAATCAAATTTAATTAATTGGTAATAAAATTTGGAAATTTTATAAGGGTTGAATAATGAAATTTTGAAATTAAATATAACCCAACCCATAAACAATAGTTATCTATCCATTCAAGTATTTATCAACTCTCTCATGTAATCAATCAACCCTATCTTTGGCTCCAGTATTTCATCAATATATTTACCAATATTTATATCAATAAACTTGTCAATCTGTACCAGCATTATAGTTATTGTTTATGGTTTATGTTCACAGAGTTATTTCATTCAATATAATTCCCAAGAGTAATATCTTACTATTCAGCGATTTGCTTTGGCGCAAATGATTTGTAATTTTATTGACCTCAGATGTTTTTTACATGAATTAATATCAAAGTTATATACTGATTGCTTATATTATAGATAAATTACTGTATTTGCTAAATTATTCCCGTAATGTTTTATTTTTTAGGTTGTATATAAATCAGTTTATTTCCATGATGTTTCTTGATTATTGGTGTCTCTCTAATTAAATATTAATTATTATTCTCCTTAAATAATTAAGATGTAATTAGGGTGTACTTAAATGGTTGAAAATTGCCGCTCTGGATGAATGAAAGAGCCTTGACATTCCCACATTTTATCACATGTAAATTTGCACAGTTCAGAATGAGGCTGAAGAAACAAAGATGGTGTGCCAAGGCAAATAATCTCCCAAATTAACAACGGGGCATTCGTTTTTCTGTACCGCGACACCCTTATGGCGAGGGTAACGTAAGAGGATTGGAGTAAAAGAGAGGGGGCCATCAATCCTGGTCCCAAAATAAACACCCTCAGAATGCTGATGAGAGAGAAAAACGAGAGCACAAAAGAAAGACATCCGCCATGTTGGAGAGCCATTTTTGGTGAGGCTATAATTAAATACGAGGATGGTGCTTGGTTTCCAGACGAAACGCCTCACCAACTGACGAACAAAAAAAAAATACTGATTGCCTTATTCAGAAAGTGATAATGAATGCGAGATGGCATTTCAATTATGCCTTACGAGTTTGTTCAGCAAATCTAATATAGGTTAAGGCAAAATTCGATAAGGCACAGATAAGTTCTATCGAATGAATAGACCATAAAACAAAAGGCTTTCAGCCAATGAAAGGTTATTAAATGAGTTCGTCTGAGGATATACGACCTTTTTAAATAGTCAGCCTTCACATTGTATTGATTATGATATTAAATTAGATATATAGTTTATTAGGATACATTTTATACTATCTAGGTTTGACAAAACGAGAATTGCATATAAATGAATAACAAAAAAAAATTCTTAAAGAACGGAAATAAGCTATTATTTTCAGACATTCCTCAATTAATATTAATATCAGTATTTTTAAATATTGGGAACTTTAATTAATATTATTCATCGACACTTTTAAATGAAAAATCAAGAAGGAATAAAATACTGAAATCTGAAATAAAATCTGAATAAAAGTTCGTCGTCAAAAGTCGTTGACTGTTTGCTGACTTTTGGGTGAAACAGACATTCATTTAATGAACGTGATATTTTAAACTCACAAAACTGCGAGCTTGGAACGCATCGAGTTTCTACTCATGCGATTAAAAAATTTTTATTAATATTTTTTCTAGGAAAAAAGACTTTTTGCTGTGAAAACAGGATAGAAAAAAATTTAATTTTAGCATAAGCGTGGGCATCTCTAGAAACTCCCGTCATCGCTTTCGAGATATGAGCTAGACGAAGTGAAACCGAGATGTTTTTTACTTTTTTCCTGACTCTGTAATATAAACATTCCTCCGACAACTGTCATCATTACAAACAGATTACATCTGCCTCACGCAGTTGCTATCTTTTTTCATAATATTTCAAGATTAATTGCATTTTAATTGAGTGGAGTTTTACATTTCATACGTGATCATTCTACAGCAATCATTAATTATCGTTTGGTAGATATAATCGTTTTAATATCATAAAATAAATTATTATTAAAAACTTTTTGTTTAAAAATGGTTTCCACAATTGTTCCTAAATCTAAAATGTATTAGTTTGTCTATGTTCTTCTTCAAATGACAAAATGGAATTCATTTTAATTAATAATGTAGAAAAGTATTAGGTATTAAAGAACGATAATTTTGCTTACATTTATTTTTAATTAATATTTTACCCACATGAATTATATGGGTTGTTATTAATTGATTTTCTTCACATTTATATATTAAAAAACTTATTTTGGGGGTAAAAAAGGAATAGCACAACAAAAAAGGAACACAATTAAGCAATTTTGAGGGTAACAAGTCGTATTTTTCGTATAGAATTATTTCCCAATTTTAAAAAAATAGAGAGAAGGGAAAAGAAAAAAAGTTTGTGCTAACAGTAAGAATTTAATTTATGCACATTTTTTTCACAAGATAAGGAATAATTATATTATTTATAATGATTGTCAAAAATGTAATGAATAAATTAGAAAATTAGTATAGAAATTAATTTTTTGAAAGTCATTTTGCATTACTCACATTTACTGGTATGTTGCAAAAGGGACATTTAAGTTTTATGATATTGTTAAAAATAACTTTTTTATTCCTTTGATTTCCTTATTGCATCTTTTACTATCTAACGATAAATTTATACTTGCATGATTGGCAGTTTTAATATCATTTGATATTGCAACTCTCTGGCTGAAGCAATTATTTTTTCATCAATTTCATATATCTGCCCATCGCGTTCATCGTCTATCTTTCGTTCAAGAACTTAGCTGAGAAAAATAATGCATTTCTTTGGAAATGATTTTTTATAATAATTTATCTCTCTATTAGAGATTTATAATATAACACATCTTTAATTTCTTTAAGCTAAATAATTATATGCATAATTGTTTAAAAGTTGTTCCGAAATAAATATAATATTAATGAATTAATCTAGTATTTTCGATTTCATTACTTTATATGCAAGACTTTACAGGAATATATGTCTTTTTATGTCTAATTTTTTACTAATTAACTATTTGAAAGTTCTGAATTATATTAAAAAGTGGCAACATATCATTCATTACCACAAAAATAAATGTATGTGTAGAAATTAGTTAAATTCGCACATTGGAATTTTTCAGTGTTAATTTTTGAGATTTTTATTGTTTTAAAGAAATATGTGTACCATTTTGTGAAAAATCAGAAAAGAGTGATATAAATAATTTTTTAAATAAAATATCTAAAGAGGTCATTTTATACAGAAATCCTTCTGAATTTGGCGTCGAAATGCCAGATTTAAAATTATTCATTTTTTAATTAACTTTTCACTGCAAAGAATATAAGATTTTCTGAAGAAATTCCAGTTACTTCAACAAAGTAATTGGACGTTAATTTCCCAAACTAATTCATAATTCTTTAAATTAACAATTCAAAAATAAAATTAACTGTCAACACCATTTCATATCTGTAAAAGTAACTAAGCTTTTTAATGAAGTCCAAATCTTAATATTTTGAAGGGTGCGTATTGTTTAATTAGTCTAAAGTATATTATAAAATGTGTTAATATTAAAATCAACAGCTTAATTCCTAAATTGAAAAAGTAAATAGTGATGCATATTATATTAAATGACTTCTAAAAATGAGACAAAACAAATATTCAATTTAAGAAATTCAATGAAAAACTTCAGTAGATAAACTTAATAGATACTACTTATCGTAACAGGTCGATATTTAGGTCATAAGAATTAGGATCAATATGCCTGAATAACAATTAATACAATAATTAGATTTTTTTTAAAAAATAGTTAATACTCTTTCAAAGAAAATAATATTGTATTATATAGAAAACCAAAAGGATTTTGAATGATGATGAAACATTTATTTGAAGCCTCAACAAAACCAAATTCTTACTTTGGATTAATAATATATTTAATTTTTAAAAGTTTGAATCATATCAATTTATTAGTGTACTATAGGTCAGACAAACATGAAGACTAAATTTATTATAAATGAATTAAAATTGAATTTTATATTCTAATAAAGAAAAAAATATAACTTTGGAACAAAAGAGGAGTAGTAGCTGTGTTCTTTTAAAGTAGAAAATAGATCCAAAAATTTTGATTGTCTATTTTTTGCAACAATTGATGCTATTAAACTTTTCATTCTGTATTTTGTTAAATTCCGAAATTATCATGATTAGAATTCATTGATTTACTTTTCAGATTTTTAATTTAATATAATTTAAAGTTTATCAACTATATTTTGCCATATAAGTCTCACTTATTGAAAGACTTATTCCTAAGACTCACTTATTAAATTTTTTCATAGATTGAATCTTAATAGTTGCATGCAGTTTAATTCTAAAGATATAAACAATTATTAAGGAATATTCTAAGGATCAAAGATTTTACTCTTCAAAATGAATTAATAGTGAATTTAGAAAGTAAAACTGTAAAACAATTAATATTTGGAATATATATTTTTTATTTTTTATTAGCGTTCGATTCCATTTTATTTGAGCTTATTTCTTTAGCTTTATTGTTAAGCTTTAAGACTTAGCTTTATTATTAATGTAATTTTTCTTCATAGGAATCTTAATCAATTAGAAACTTGATTTAATTTGAATAATTATACAATTTCAAAATTTTAATTCCAAAATTAAAGCAATAAAATTTATACTGTAATATTGAATATAGGAAGACAGTTGCTCTAACATAAAATGAAAGATATAATAAATTGATTTGAATTTGCTATAAAACCGTTGATAGCTATTAGTTGGTGATTCAATGGAAGAATTGCCGAATAAAATTTCCGTTTAAAAGCTCTCTGTTATAAAATAGTAAAAAAGAATGATTACTAACCATTATTATTTTATTCAAAAATATTTTAAAATAATTTTTTCCATTCTATTTTTTCTTAAACATTTCAAATTTCTTTTTCAGTTCTAGCGGATTTATAGTTCAAGCAAATTTGAAATTCTTAACTGTTCAAGCAACTGTGATTCTCAATTCATTAGATTGAATTCCGGCTAATAAAAAAAGTATTTTTTCTACTATCCCAATACCAAAATTATTAAATATCGAGACTCATCTCAAATTTTTGTCCTTAAATATAAGCTTATATAAGTGGTCGAATAATAAATAAAATATCAATATACGATTATTTCAAATTCTTGATTTTCATATCGAATACTTTTGATATATGAGACTTCCAGTGATTTAACTTTCAATGAATAATTATTGGACAATTTCAGTGAAGGATCATGATTAAAGTTGCAAATAATTGCAATTCTCAGTTCATTAAATAAGTTACTATTAGTTACACAGTTTATAAAATCGTAATAGACCATTTTACTACCGTATGAATGCTTTAATTAAAACTTTTCCTAAACCAATCCATAATGCTATACACCTTTTAAAACTGACTTTAAAACAAAGTAAACAGTACTCCATCAGTTTCGCGTGAGATCTGTTGAATAATGGTTTCTAAAACAACTGACAAAATTATTTTCCAAAATTTCTCCTTTTCGATGTTTTTGACTGTTTTTCATCATAAACAGTCCACCGCTAGCATTAAATCCTCCAGAGCGTGCAATAAATACTTTCAGAGAGGGGAGAGCAAAATAAACAGGCGGAAGTAGAAAGAGGCTCGAAGAATGAAGAGAAGTGTGGGAAGACCAAACAGTAAATCCACCAGCGTGGCGTACTCACCATGGCGAGTTAGTTGATGAGGAAGCTTAACCGAAAGAGAAGATCCGATCCCGATGGATGACTAGGATGATAGGAGGAACCCCTGCTCAAGAAATCTCGTTTTTAGGCTCCCCCTCAAGTAGCCTCCCTGCCCCACCTGACTTGTGACGTCAGCCCCCTCCCTTGCCAATAATATACTATGAGTCGGAAGTCCCTTACTTTTAGGGAAGTCTGCCAGCAGCCAATGGCATGGGCTCACCTCGGGCATACCAAAGGAGCCAGTACAGCAGCAAACCGATATAGAGCATCTAAAAATGGAGCTGGGTTCAGTTGTTCTTGGGGTAGCTTTTCTCTCTGGAATAATAGGGTGGTGGAACTTTTTGTGGCCTCTTTCCCCATGCCACGAATTGTTTTGGCAGATCTTTAATGAAAATGGGTTACTGTGGGGGGACAGAAAGGGGTGTTTTGAGGATATTAGGGCAGTGGAGTTAAGATTTGATACTCGAATTAAAATATTTATCTTGTAAGATATACGTGCTTGATAATGACCCTGAAAGATAAGACAAAGTGCTTCTGAAGGCTCGTAAAATTATCGCATGAGGAAGAGCACCCTAAAATTTGTTGTTCTTGGATAGCTTAGGAAGTGTTTTGACGTATCAGTCAAATCGACATAAATGATACTGAGCGTGAAAAATAAGCAGAGAGTTCAGAGTTCTGCTATGAAATTCTTGTATGAAAAATTTAAAAAATATATTATTTAATACTTGTAATTATTTAATTTTTTTAAAAAATTAAAAATATTTAATAATAGTTAATGGAATGAGAAATTCCTATGAATGGCAAATTTGAAAGAAAGAAATTAAATCGAGTTTAATAAATAAATATGAAATTTGCAGGGAAACAAGCAGAATAAATCTACAAGCTTATATAACGCTGCCCCTTAGCATTGTCTTCGAAATGCGACTGTGAAATTAAATTCAATGATCGAAAGACAAGAAAAATACATAATGAAAATATTATTCAGGGTCTTGTAGTATCAAATATCAGGATCTTATCAAAGTGAATTTATAGCATCAAAGCTTAAGTAACTTAGGAATTGAAAGATGTACTAGAAAATTTAAAATTAGTGTAATTTTCTAACAGTTTTTCTCTTAAAATAAAGGAATAGGAGAGAAAAGATTCGAATGTGAAATAATATATTATTTTTACCCTTATCGATTTTTTTTATGTAGCTAATGTTTTTAACTCTAAAGTAAAAATAATTTTTTACGACATTTATTAAGAATAAAATATCTAAGCAGAATGAAGGAATTTATTTTGCAATAAATTTAAAACAGTCATCTAAAAATAAATTTTTAAGTATTAGCTGTTAATTGTCGAGTATTAATTTCTCTTCCTGAAATGTAAAATGGTGCATAATTCATGCTATGAGTGTTATGCTGGTACTATATAGCAAACTGGAGAAAATTAATTAAATTTCCAAAAATTTCCGTTTTGTTAATATTTTTCAAATAATTAATTCTTTTTTAGAAATAAACACTATAAAAAAATTCAAAATGGATTTGAAAAATTCAAATAATTTTCTGTATAATTATTCCCTCTATCCTAAAGATTCCTAGCAGAAAAATAAAAAATTTAAATTTACAATTACAATGGAAATTCCAACTTTTTTCTAATTTTTGTGACTTTATCAAAATCTTTGTAAGAGAAAAAAAAGACATCTGTAAAAGCAACGCTGCACAATCACAAGAATCTTAGAAATGCTTCTATGTCTGGAATTTGCAGAAAGTTGAATGTCATTAAAGCTTTTGCCAATAAAAATTTTCATGCGGAAAATCATCCTGAATGGATATGCCAGTGGATGAAAATTCCTATTGAAGATATGAATAATACAGTTGATGATCAAATCAATTGAATAACGCGTTGGAAAAATGAAAGAGCAGTTGAAAACAAATACTGATCAATTTTCAATCTTTTCCCTAGTGCCTTATCTATGCTTTAATTTGCTTATATGCAAATGATTTTAAGCTCATTTAAGGTGAAAATCAGATTGGTTGGGATCAGAAAACTGAAATTTATGACAGTATTTTAGAACTATTTAAGAGATTATAGAATATGTTGATATATATATCATTCATCACAGATTTGAAAACTGAGAGACCAGATAGAGAATTTGTTACAATTTTAATTAAAAAAGTTATTGTCATAAATATCTGGTTAATCGTTATTATTTCTATGATTTTCCACATGCCATTCTTTGATATAAAGAAGTTTAAAATTCTTATGCCTGAAAATTCTTTTTCTCTCCAATTTTTAAAAGATTTCAACGAATAATTGTAAGAATAAAAATAATACCATAAGGCACTAAAAATATCATAAGGTATTGCGTCATGAGGTTTCTTTGACATCCATTCTGTGAAGAGAGACATTTTTAATTTGTTTTTATATTGCTGATTAATCAAATCACTTCTTATGAGATTAGCTTCTAGATACTTTGGAGCTGCAATCAAAGCAGCCTTTATTTTGAAATCTGGTTAAAAGAATTTTCACAACAGCCCAAAATTCGTCTGCATTCTCTAGGTTTGATTTTCTGTTCTCTTTCATAAAATATTGTTGGCTTGATAGAATATTGAATATTCTTTTATTCGTAATAGTTGCTTTAATTGAGAAAGTTCTTAGGCGTCTTTCTAAAACGTTATGGAGATAAAAAAAATTGATTGATATCGATTAATATCAATATTACCCATAGGAATGCAAACAACTCAGATTGTTTATTCCAAATCGTTTTTTATATTCATTTTTGGAAGAGAATTATTGTTTTGTCTGGAGTAGAAGGAAATGTGTGTTAGTTGAGAAAGTTGAACGTATTTATCTGTTTGATTATCAATCATCATTCATATTATTTTACTATCAACAATATTGCAGGAATTTTTATCATTTGCTGGTTTTTTAATGCGCTTAAAATGCAACAAACTTCACATTCGGATTTGAAATTAAAAATTTTAGTCTACGTATAGATAAATTAGTATCTTTTCTAAAAAAATGACTTTCGTTTTTACAATGTTTTTTTTTTGCAATATTGTCAACAGTTAGGCTGATTCTCTGCTATTAGTTATAAGTAGGATTTAATGCAGGCTGTAATTCTTTTTGACGCTGCTATGTTCCTGGCTACAGGTTATAGGAGTTCTAATTATCGGTTCCAAACCTCTTTTTTACCTAATATCTACTATATATGAGAGTGCCGGCTTGCTGGCACAGAGGTAGCGCGTCTTCCTCGTGTTCTGAAGGTCCCGGTTCGGGCATGGTTGTTCTTCTGTGTGCTATCTGTGAAATGTGTGAATGTGCCTCCCCCCTGTAAAAAGGGGTTCTGCAAGCGAATGTGGTGAGTGAGTAGCAAAGTCGTACTCTTGGCCCTAGTTGGCGCTACTCAAATACAAGAGACGCTTCATTCGGCTTAATCTGCTGCTGGGTTCAGCGGCGGGCTTGTCCATGACAAGTGCCATTTGACACAACAACAACATATATGAGAGCTTGATTATAGTTAAATATGTTAAACATTTTTGTTTTTTGGTTTATGGGCTCTTGAAGTTTGGATTAATTCAGATATTGTCCTTGTCATATGATCACGCTTTAAAGTTATGATGGCCATTCCGAATTGTCTTCTCTTTGTTTCACAAAGGGTAATAGTTAAGTATTGTTTAACGAGCTTAATGACGTATTATTTATGACTATAAAAGCAAATTTTGGTAATCAGATCTTGAGATATTTCTTAGTCATATTTGGCAGAATTTTCGGTTGCCACTTTCCCCGTTTGCAATCAAAATATTTATTTATTGTAAAAGGAATCACGTTTAATCACCCGACCACCTCTGACTGATTTTGATCTTCCTGTATATTATCACGTCGAATGATAGATTAAGAAATTAATAATTGAAGATTTTTTATATCATAAACGTAGAGATATATTTTCTGTATGCTTCGATAATGAATCAAATACACAGCATAAATAAAATGTAATTAATTTTATTAGTTGGTTGTCTTTCTTAAAAGTTCCAATAAAATGTTTAATATACGTAGAAGGAATAAAAAACAAAATTGCAAAAAAAAAACACGTTTGAGTTGTTTATATTTCAAATAGTCAGAAAAGTATATAAAACTATAAAAACAAAAAATAAACGAATTATTGTAAAAAAAAGTAACATAATATTTATATTAATTAATTATTCTAGAAAATATGGTGAAATCCGTTTTGTCGTATATTTATAAAAGCTTTTTATTTTTCATTTAAAAAAATAACTAGTCACCAATAGTTGTTGATACAAAAAAGCGAATTTTGGCCTATTAAATAGGTTTCATTCGATTCAATAATACTGAGATATATTAAACAAATGATGAAATTTTCCACATGATTAATTAAATGTAAACTATAAATACATTAAAGTTAAATCAAAAACCTAAATTACTGAATTTAAAAGAAAGTATTTTTTATTTTAAAAAAATATTAAACCCAAAAGTTATTTTTATGTATTTATAAGAAATGCTATTTTTAGAAAGATGTGCTTTGAAGTCTTAAACACATTATTTTCTATTTGAAATTATAATTTTGATAAATAATTTGTGAATTATAGAAAAGCGCCATATTGAGCATTAAGTTGCTATTAATTTTTCAATCAGAATTAATTGATAAATTTCCTGATTTTTTTCCCCGGTTTATAATTTTTGAGTTGCAGGTTAGTGTTAACGTATGTGTCTGTTTTTCGAACAGATTATGAGTACCAAATTGTTTGTCATATGCGTAGAGAAAAAAATGAATTCAAGAACTAATTAGCTTCCCAAGCAATAAATAATTGGAAAATTAAACAAACATAATTGTCATCCTACAAAACATTTTTCAGAATTCAAAAGAATTTTGAATAATTATCCAACAGTTCAGAATAAATATCAAATTTGCTACTTTTAAAATGAAGAAAGAGTAGTCATAAAAGTCATCAGTATATATTTCTTGAAAATTACGACTACTTCTATGCTTTGTATTTTAAGAAATAAAGTTAACAGTTAAGTTTTTTCCCTGTGTCTTTTTTATTGCTTTTTTGTAAATAAAATTAATATTAATCCATGACTTTAGAGTGAGATTTTCAAATGATACCGAAACTACACTTCGAATTGTTAAAATTATAGAAATTATGCATAGAAAGAGTGAGAATTTGAAAATACTCGCTACTCAGTTTGAAAATCAAATGATTAGAAAATAATCAATTTTAAAAACTGGGATTACTTATGGTCGGTTATGGATTTAGTAATAAATTATGATACGCTCACAATCATATAGTAATATTACCAAATATGACCAATTTTTTTAATACTTTAAAGGAATCCTTTCTCGGGACATTATATTCTGGCATCTAAATAGCGCATGGGTGCTAAAATCCAACATCGTTTTTTTTCCTTCTTCAAGAAATATAATAGATTCTAAAATTAAAAGAAATGAGGCCCATTTAATTTGTCTCATGAGTGAAAAAAATAGATATGCAAAGCATTTATATGCTATAAATGTTGATTTTAATTATTAAACTACAATATTCTAAAATTTCTTCTTATAAAATGACAAACTTTATGATAATTGGTTTCTTATAAAAAGATAAAGACATTTCCTGGTAGATAAAGTCAATGGAACTTTATTTTGTATTTTTAAGAGTCTTGGTTAAACAAATTTCACATTCTTTTTTTCTTATGATCGGGTGTATTAAAGAGTAATTCACGGTTGTCAATTTAAACTTTGATAACCTCAGCCAAAAACGTCATTCTTTTTCCTGTTTTAAGCGTGTAGGTTTCGCCTTTCCATGTGTGTGTTTTTAAGCAGGTGTTAGAAATTTTTCGCGCGAAAGTAAAAGGCAGGTGCTTTTAAAGATCTCAATAAAACGAAATCGTTTGCTATAAAAACAGAAGTAATTCAGAAAATGACTCGAATTTTCGATGCTATGCTTTGAGTCTGTACTCAATCACGTGTAGCTAAATACACGAGGAAATTTCAGATAGGAAAACATTGCGTAAAATCGTTGAAGTATTATAACACGTGCTGAAATAACATAATAACATTTATAGACTGGATACTAACTGTAAACTGCGAGCTGTGACGCGTGCATGAATTTTTTTTCAAATGCTCTTTAGGATTTTATTGACAAGATTTTTTAGATATTAACTCCTGGAAATTGGGGATAAAAAGCTATAAATCCTAATACCTTATACCTTTCAAGTTACTCTTTAGGATAGACTGTTAGATGCAAAATGTGTAATTATTTTCTTCGACTGATGTACAAAATGTGTAATTATTTTCTTCGTAGAAAATACTCATCAAGAAAGAACTTTTTAAATTTTAGTAAACTTTTTTATTTAAAACTAATAGAAATGGCAAAGTTTTCTTCAATAACCCCAGAGTTAATTATCGCTCAATAACGTTTTTTCATCTATATAAATTACAAATAATTAATTTTTTATGAGATTAGTATTTTATTTCTTTAAATTTTTGTCTAATTTTAATTAGACAAAATATTTTATAATAGCAGTTTTCATTGTTTGATATTATATTTATTATCACATTAAATTATTTTTTACTCTAAGTAAATTGTTGCCATACATTTAAAAGTATTATTTAAAATTAATGTAAAGGCAGATGAAATTAGACCTAAAGTATTAACATAATTTGATGTTTAGAAAGGAAGGCTCGAACCACGTTTTTTTCGTATTTCATCGTCGATTTTTTTTCGTTTGTAAAATTGAGTTTTTCCGGAGAAAATATTTACTTTCGCAATACACACTGATTACATTTTAATATTTTTAAATCTTGCCAGCATATGAACTGGTCATTGAAATTAAAAAAAATCAATGAAAGCCTTTTATTCGAAACAATCTGCTATATTACAGTATTTATTTTACAATTTATCATTTCTTATAGTTTTGAATTTACACTCAGTTTTTCAAAGGTGAAATCGTGTCCGAGACGGTGCTATATGAGAGCAGATAGAGAAAGTCGTTAATATTTAAAAATAAAGAAATGATTTTTTGTGCGTAAAATCGCTTTTTTAGGAAATGCATCGATATATATGTATAATTTAATTATAGGTATAAATTTATGTAGGTATATTTTAAGAAAAAACACGGCAAACAAGTATAATTCCAACCGATGGTCTACATCACACGCGTCATTTATGTTCTTCTGATCCCTATGCTAAAAGGAACACAGCTCGAAGTCGAAGTTTAATATACTTATTCTAATAGTCAGTTATAAAAAAAATCTGTTTATAAAATCGCGTTTTTTTTCAGGGCAGACATCTATATAGATAAACTTACAAAGTAAAAATTGATCTGATTTTAAAATTTCATACAGTTTTTTTTTAAATGTGTACATTCAAATAATAAAAGAGATACACAATTATTTAAAAAACAATTCACAATTTGCAAGTGTAATAATAAATCGTTAACATTTTTTAGAAATCTCTATGAACCACATTTTTTAAATACAAATTGTACCGAAAAAAGTTTGAGTTCAAAATTTAATCAAATTGAAGAAACCAAATGACTTATTAAAGCATGTATATGATGAAGTTCTATTTTTCTCAAATTATTTTAAAAAATTAATTTAACATAAGCAGAAAAAATATTATGTTGATAAAGAATTTTGAGATCGATATGTTGAAATAATTTTATATAGTTTTTTTTTACCTTAGCAAGTAGGTATATTTACAAAAATATAGTTACACCGGACATTTATTTTTGATTTTCAAAAATTTCTTTGTTAAGGACTAATATTTTAACGAGTATTTATCATATATTTGAAAAGATTTTATGTATAAATATATTTTTCGGAACAATTATTTTTTGAAGCCTTGAATAGGGCCTTGCTTACAAACGACCAGAGACTAAATGTGGATATATATATATATATATATATATATATATATATATATATATATATA
>JAOUZG010044845.1:7238914-7265604 GCA_026289955.1 Argiope argentata
ATATATATATATATATATATATATATATATATATATATATATATATAGTATGAATGCCTGAAAATCTGAATCAAATATTAAATATCATTCTTTAAAATGGCTAAAATCAAAATACTGTACTTTTCTTATAGAGTGATTTTAAAAATTTAAAAATTGTTAATACAATGAACCTTGTCAAAGAATAAATAAAAACTACAATAAATAATTTGTATTTTCTCTTCTTTATATATATCTTTTGGCAACTATAATAAAAAAAAATTCTAGTAAATACATAAAATTTTGTTGTATTATAAAGCCACTCTTTGAAGATGTCTACGATTATTAATTTACATGAGAATGTCTGAGGTTCAACTAGAAGTTAATAAACCTTACAGAAACATAATATGCTGCAAGCATTGTTTACTGTGCAGCCTTCCAAAACTGATGAACAATGTAATTAAATGCAGACTAGTGTATCTCTAACTACGGATAGATGTCTGAATTTACAATGACTCTTCAGTAGTCTATTTCCGATTCCAGAGCTATTAATAACAGTTGGAAAAGATTTAATAGAGCCAGCCAGAGAGAATGGAGCTTTCCGATTGCTGAACTCGGGATTGTCGGAAGTCGGAACAAGGGCTCATTAATTAGCAAATATTTAAGATCATTGAACCCAGGATAGCATACTAATATGGTTAGTTGTTATTCCGAAGTTTATGAGAGCATTCAAGCTTTTTTTTTCTAATCTAGATACAAACGTGGGTTAAAATCTAACTAAGATTTGAATTAAAATCAATTACTTTAGACCGTTTCAGTCAATAACTAAAATTGAGGGATCATAACTAAGTTCAATTGTTGAATTAATATTTCTCATGTTTTATCCTGTTTAGTTAAGTTGCATTATAAAGATGATGAATAAAATAACCGAAGAACTTAGTTCACTACAGTTTCTAATAATTTGAACTATGAACTTTAATGTTGAATTAATTTTACACCTTTTCTTTAACGGTATTAAAAAAGCCAAGGAAGAGAAAGTTAATACTTTAAATTTTATGAATCACAATTTAACAGAATAATATTCACTCAAATTAGCGCTTTTTTGGTATCTGATTAGATCACTTTAAATTTAAATTAGAATATTTTTAATGCTCAGATGCCTTTATGCAATACTTCAAGTTTTTTAAAAATAAAATGTCGTCAAAATATTAATATTGAGATATTATATTTTATTATTTTTATAAATACTTCATTGTGTCTTTGCTAATCTTATCTTTTTGTAGTGTTATTATATTTGCATTATAACTTTTATTTACATTATATTTCAAAAATCGATTACTAATTTTCTTACTAATGTAAAATAGCTAACTAATTTTCTATTATTCTTTGAAATCCTAATTATTTTGTATTCTAGATGAATTATTATTTTATATAGTAGCTGTTGCATTTTATATACTATAATCTATAATATATAGCATATATAGTATATACTATAATCTATAATATATAGTATATATAATATATACAATAATCTATAATATAAATAATGTTCCTTATATTTAGTAATATATTGACTTTCCAAAATTTAAATTTGCATTGTATATGTTCTTTCCAAACGGAAATTACATTTAAAATGTATATTAAACTATCTTCTTTTGAAGAAAATGATGTAGAAAATATCATAGATTATTTTTCATATCGAAACTGATTCCTAAACTTTTTAAACTTAATTTACTAAATAATTTTTGTTGAGATCTGTTGATAATGTATGTATTTGATTAAAGGAGGATTGTATTCAAATTTTCTTAAGCTTCTTTTAAATGAATTTTTATTTTTTACACATTCTGCCATTTTGTTTTTTTATGAATGTAATAAATTTTTGTGGTAACTATTGATTCATTTAAATTATTCTATTTCGAAATTTATTCATAAATCATCATCTCCATTTTTTTCAGAAGCATTTATCAATTTGTGACTGTTTTCAAATGAAATCTGAAACCCAATGTATAATATCTTTTAATCGGATAACTGAAATATTTATGTTCAGCCGATTGCACCAGTTTTGACTGTTGAAATCCTGTAAGCTACAACAATTTGATATAATTATCAACCGTTTTATTCAATTTCTCAATGAATGATAACTATTGGTTTAATATTTAAATAAAATTGGATTTAAATTAATCACATGTGGCCTTCGAAATTTATAAACGATTAATATTTTTCACCTTGTAAAAATGATAGTTCTATTGATTCCTTCGCGCTATTTTTCAATTCCTAATATTAATTTACACTGCTCTCTCTCTCTCTCTCTCTCTCTCTCTCTCTCTCTCTCTCTCTCTCTCTCTCTCTCTCTCTATATATATATATATATATATATATATATATATATATATATATATATATATAGTTATGAAATACTTTCAATTCATCCCATAAAGTTGAACTACTGAATTTTTTAAAACTTGTTGTGGATGACATCTGATGTTTAGTTTTTAAAAACATTAATTCATTCATTATTTATTTATTAATTAAAAACTAACTTTCTAGCCAAAAATCTTCATTTTCTAACAATGATAAAAGTAATGAATCCCCCCTCCCCACATAAAAAAGGGTTAAACATAACATGCTTTTGGTCGATTATTTCAAACGATTCTATTATTTTTCTTAATGTCTGATGCATTTAAAATTAAACATTGTTAATTAATCGAATTTTTTTATTCATTTTGAAGTACTTTCGAATTTAATAGAAGAAAATTAGAAATTTCTAATCTGTATTGCGTTATCCCGACTGGTGTAAGAAATTTAAGTATTTTTTGTTTGCCGCAATTGGTTTTTAATCCTCAATTGACTTTGAAAATTCTATGCTACTATAATTTTTGAGCAATTATTTAAAGTAATTGTATGTTTTAGGCACGAATGGCTTGGTGGTAAGGTGTTGGATTCGCTTCCCTTGGGTTGCGAGTTCAAACCTGCCAGTCATAGATTCTCCGTGAGTGGTAGATGTTAAATCTGTCATGATTACAAAGTTCTGTGTGTGGTGAGTGATACCACTAGGGACACTGGGTCAAAGGTGATCGTTCTCTGTTTCGGATTTAAATTACGATCTATGAATGAATGAAATGCATGAATGAAGTCCATTCAGTAAATAGTGTTTGCGACGTATGTGAGCTAGAAACCAGACTTCTGCCGTCGGGTGCTCAGGGGTCGATACCCTCTGAAGCTACTGAACCCCTCCTTTGGGCGAAAAGCGGAACACGAGAACAACAACAATAGTAATTATTTAATAAAAAGTAACTAAAATAAAATTCTGTTAAGTTTCTCCTAATAATCTAAATAGGAATTGGTTTTAAAAAATTGTTTTTTGTTTTGCTTGCTTATGAGTTGAGATTTTAGAATTATTTTTTATTTTTAGCTTTGATAATTGTTTTAGATATGATTCAATAAAATTAAATGTGTTATTAAATTGGTAGATATAACTTTTTATTGTGAAGCAAAGTAAATGAACAAAGGGTCATATTAGATAGAAAAAAGTAAATATCTTTGAAATTTTTCTTGCATTAAGATTATTTTTTTCCTTGAAACAAAGTTTTCTACTGAATTTTAGATTTTAGCCCACTGTTTGTTTACACAATTTTTTACACAATTTTTGTTCCATAAAAAAAATCACTGTTTATAAAACTTTAACGTACGTGGCATAGAAATCACTCTTATTTCTTTCCTCGAATGACTACAGTCAAATGTTAACCAAGTGTCATGGAAATGTTTCAGATTGCTTTACTGAACATTTTTACCGCTCTACTTAATTTAGTACTTCGCTTAAGCAATTGATGGAAAATATTATTAGAAATTCTTGAATGGCTGTAGAATTAGAAACTCCATTTAGTCAGAGGATGGGATATATGTTATGATGTTAGAAATAAGCATCAAATAAAATTTAATCGAGTGAGAAAATAGGCGTAACTGTCGCCAAATGGACAATTGTTATGCAAGGTTTATAGGAACTGACGTTCATATCTTTCTAAACTATTATCTCACAAAAATGATTTTGAACTATTTAAATTTTTTTAAATGCATTTTCATGGATATTGATTTCATTTACGTACATTTTTTATTATTATGTGAGAACAATATGTTGTTTTAGTTTGAGGTTTTTTAAGCCTCAAAATGTTTAGACAACAAATTGACGATTTATCTCTTACTATGCATCAATTTTTCTCTTTTAGAAATTATTAGAAAATAATGCAGTTGAGGGTCATGTCGATTTGTCACCAAAAAATAATTTAAAAATGGGACTTTAATCCTTACTTACTTCAAAAATATGTCCATGACAATGTTCCATTTTTTTATTTCAGAATCTTTTTATCATCTGAGAACATAATGATGTATTTATTGGTTTCAGGATGTTGTAGCCACAAAATAATCGGGTAGAAAATTGTTGATTTATCGCTTTTGGGGCATCAATTTTCCGTTTTCAGGGTTATTAGAAAAGGGTAATGATGGTTGTCACATTTAGAAACTTATCACCAAATAAAAGTTACCACTTGGCACGAAGTTCTCGATGCGTATTGTGAAAGTCACACGATTGTTTCAAACCTGTTTAAATTGGTTAATGTCTTAAATTAATTAAGCCAAACAATACCTTAAGAATAATATTGTCCTCACATGATAACATGAGATACGAAATAGCAGATTTCAATTGTTTTCTTTTTTTATATTTTTTTTTCAATATTTTTTTTAAAAATTACTATGATTTCAATTTGAAACCATGTTGAAAGAGTTAGGAGATTGGGATTTACAGCATCAAAGACTGTTATCCCCTCTTTCCAAATGAAGAGAGCAAAAACATTACATCCATAAACGCCAAGAGCGCTCAGTCAACTAATAGTTACATAAAAGTTCCACTGGTTCCATTCAGTCCACATTTGAGATATTAAAGTTCCACTGTAAAGATGAGGTACAAAATACCAGTGAGTTCCCGCAGCATGGAATGGCGATAAAGGAAAGAGACACAAAGAGCCTTCAACAGAGTGCTGCCAATATTAAAACCATGTTATGATGAATTTTAAACACATAAGTAATAACACTTAAGCGCATGCTTTTACCAGTGTTAAAATTAATATTAAAAAACTATTTCCGAATGACTTCAGAAGTAGAGTTCCAATAATACTTAGTAGGCTGATTTAATTGCTTTACAGTCGTATAAATGCAGTTAAATCGAAATTTTCTTTACAAGTATTTTTCAAAAATATCTCCCATATTAATCATTTTATTGCCAAAATACTTTATTCTTT
Organism: Argiope argentata; assembly: GCA_026289955.1. NCBI lineage: Eukaryota > Metazoa > Arthropoda > Arachnida > Araneae > Araneidae > Argiope > Argiope argentata. The sequence goes on from JAOUZG010044845.1 coordinate 7,244,182, forward strand.
TGCAATTTTTTGTATTAATTAGAAATATAAAAATATGAAATTAAATTAATAATGATTCTTTATCCTCCGCAATTCATCAATTCTTTCGGCAAAACGCAATAGTCTGGTGACAATTGTGATGTTGCAAACCCTGTTCTTCTAAAGAAATCTCTTCTTACTCGAATAGGAAGTCCCTCAGTCAAACAATAAGCGCAATTTGTTGAGCCATAAGTTGAATGACATTAACCAGCCATTCAAATATATTACATTGGATCATGACTTCACATTTCGCTTTTTTAATGCGAAATTCTAAGCAAAATCTAAAATCAAATTGGCTCGGAGCATTTGATCTATATCATGATAGAATGGGCCGAATTCATTCCCTATTGTTTATGAAATTAATTGGAATTAAAGTGAATTATCCCGAGTCTCTAAAGGGGCCATTGGGTTTCTACTTCTGTTTCTGATGAACATTTAAAGTAAGATTTCCATTGAAGAATGTTTTCTGTAGTATTATTTCTTTGTAACAATTTGAAGCCCAGACAAGAAAAGATTATTTACAAAAATCATCCAGTTTAAAGAATGTTTAATGAGAACTTACAACTACTTGTAAATATATAGTAAGTTTTATACAAAATACTACTTATGAAACAAAAAAAGTAGAATTTTATAATGGTTATCAATACCAATTCCAATTTGATTTGTTCAGTTGTCATCTTGGGCTTGGTGTGATGATTAATGGGATATACCTTCGAGTGCATGAAGATTAAAACAGTTTTTTTTGAATGATAAATATGGATCACATTTCTTTGGTTAATATCGAGACTCAAATTTACCCTTAAAGTGATTGAATAACTATAATTTTTATAAATGTGTATATTTTTGAGGGCATATTTTATCGCGTGTGATTGTTATTTATAAGCTTTCTTCTTATTTTTCACTATTTTTACTTTCAAGAGAAAATTCATATCAAATAATAAACTAAGAAAAACGTAAACAGAGTTCAAATGAGTTGGTCACGGTGAATATCTGTAACAAATATTATCATGAATTACATTTGCAACTGATTTATGGCAGTGTAAAAAAATTGTAGAGCAAAAAAAAAAAAAAAAACACCGAGCTTTTAACTATAACTTTGACGTCAACAACTAAGATTATTAAAAAGTCTCATATCAAAGAAATGTTTAAAAATTTAGCTTTGCCTTTCTAATGAGCATTTGAATGTGAACTTTAAGCATATAATCCATATGCATTTCTTTCGTCAGAAAAAAAAAGTCAAATTAATTTGCCTGTTTTCTGTATACAGTTTAGCAATAGTATTTCTATCTTATTTTACTTATTTTCAACTTTAAGGTAGTTTTGATGTCTTTTCACTAAATGCTGTAACAGCTTTTTCAGAAACAACAGTTCATTAAAATTCAAATTTTTGTCTTATTTCGACCACATTAAATTTGAATGATAAGCTAAAATTATATATTACAAAAATTTATAACATATAATTATACTTGATAAATTTATTTTAACTTTACAGAGAATGAATATTTAAAAATTATTTAAAGATTTAGATAGTAATTATTGACTGCAAATTAAAAAATAATCCTTTATGTAATAATTATCTAGTTATTTAAAGCTATGAATGAATTTAATTTGGCATTCACTTTCTTTACTAAATATGCATTTCTATTTTAATCTGGGAAAATATTATTTTGCTATAAAATTTATTGAAAGGAAACAACATTTGAGAAGGCGAATCAATGTCATTTAAAATGTATAAATGTCCCTTTAACAAGATAATTAAATCTGCACTTCATATTCCCTTATTTTGTTGAAAAGTAAGAAGTGCAAGACATTCTACAGTTCTCAATCATTAGCTAGTCAACAATTTTCATTGCAAACTGCTTCTATGATAGCTTCTCTTTGAGATATATCACAGTTTTAGTTTCAATCCAAAAATATCAAACTTCCTTAAAGAATAAAATATCACAGGGAGTGAAAAAAGTAATCCCCCTGGCTACTCGGCCCTGTTTAATAAAGACATCCGGATTAAATCTGATTGATCGGACCAAGGCGACAGTAACTCTGTTTGAATCGCAAGGCCATCACCGGTTACTCAACAGCCCTTTCAATAGGAAGCCCATTTCGTCATTGATAAGATGTTGCCGATTCAAAATTATTTCAGGGTGGCAAAACCAATCACCAACTGGAAGATTCTCATCCTCATTCTTCAGGTACTCCCGGAGAGGGGTGTAAAAGTGTGCATCCATTATCGGTATTTGGGTCAAAGTGTTTTTCATATATATTCATTTGTTTATTAACGTATTTGGTTGCGTATTAGATTGAGCTTCATTATTTCATAGAATGAAAAAAAATAACTACACGCAGACAAAATCCGATTTTACGTCATTTTTTATTGCAACAAGAGCATTGATCAAAATTCAAAGTTTAAAAAATGATTATTATCAGTACGTGAAAAACACACATTTCTCTTTGAATTGAATGTAATCATTTCATTGAATCTCGGAACATCTCAAAAACCGCAGCCTCGAGGTTTTTGAAATGGTGCCAGTGGCGAAGAACAATGCTCGAACAAGAAACAGACAAGGACAAAAGAGATTATGTTCTTTTTTGGAAAGTACATGATTTGGTTGAATGAAATTGTGAATTTTTTCCCATTCCTCTATAGTTACTGATGTAATGATAGATGGGATTATGAATGAATGAAAAATTACATCTTTATTCCTAATCAAAGTGAAATCTTACTATGATTATTCTAGATAAGTGATCGGTTCAAATGATTAAGAAAGTGAAATCTTAAAAAATGATTTCAAAGAATTTATTTTTAGCCAATGCCATAACAAAAAAATATGCATAAAAATTTCAAGCCATTTTAGTAATTTTCATGGCTTTTCGCTTCCATTAACCAGGAGTTGTGAACATTATATAGAACTATATTTTTTACTTCTTCACATACAAAGTCAAGATTGAAAAACACGTTTCTTAGCGCCTTGACTGTCGCGGGCGAAGGGGGAGGGCACTAGTGACTGCCCATATATATATATATATATATATATATATATATATATATATATATATAATCGATAAAAAATTTAATATTCAGCTATCTCAGTACCTTGGATTTATTTGAAAATAATAAATCTATTTTTATTTTTGTCTTCGCCAAGACGAAATTTGACATTGCCGAGCCTCCTAAAGTACAAGAAATTCCTTTGCAGAAGTGTCTTTGTTTGTTTGTGAATAAAATAGGTAAAAAAGGCATTGAACTGCCGGAATGAAACTCGTTATGTAGATTTAATGTAAAATTTTTGAGTTTCTATCAAAATTTCATCTAGTATTTATGTCCATATGCTAGTGAATCTGAATAAAAAAGACAAACAAATATATGCATTAGTCGTTGTCCTGGTACATAGATAGCGTGTTCTCCCCTGTAATCTGGGCTTCCCGGATTCGTAACCCGGTCAGGGTATGGTTATTCTTCTGTGTTCTATCAATGAGGTGAGTGAATGTGCCCCCTGTGAAAAGGGGCTGTTCCAGCGAATGTGATAAGTGTGTATCATCTTCATATGCACTAGAAGTCAAACTTCTTCCCTCGAAAACTTAGGTGTACATACCCACAGAAGCTACTGCACCCCTCCTTCCATTGTGAAGTGAACCCGTCATCACCATACTCACTATATACATGACATTCCCCCTGTAAAAAAGGGTTAAAGCGAATGAGATAAATGTGTATCATCATTTGAGCTAGGTGCCCTCGGGCGCTTAGGGGTACATACCCACAGACACTACTGCACCCCTCCTTCCATTGTGAAGCGGACACGTCATAATCATCCTCACTATATGCATGAAATTCGCCTTTAAATTTATTATCAGAATAGTAAATATTTATAAAATTTTGCACCAATTATACAATGGAAACACAATTTCTTTGCATATACATATATATAAATGCATAAAAATTTGGCAGCTCAAAATAAAAGTTTTTGATAAATAAAATTATATATGCAGTCTTGTAAACAAAATTATAGACCAGCGACAAATTTTTGATTCAATCGTTGCGAAGGCAAACGTCCATTCATTATTTTATAAGAGCAAAATTATTTTATAATTCATTATTTTAAAAGAGCAAAAGAGTGGATTCAAGGGAAACCAGGTTTGAAGAATTCCAAGACATTTGAAAATTTGCGATCTTCACCCTACATTATTCTCCCCTCGCTATACATACGAGGTATTCAGATCAGATTAAGGAAAGACGGTCCTAAATTGACTAAATGTCAAAAAAGTCTAGGGGGTCAACACTACTGATAATTAGAATTATATTTATCTATGGGAGACGAAATTTTACAGGTGCTTTTCAAGCTAAATTAGTCAAAAATTCAAATTCTAGAATCCTACTTCTCTAAACTGTTTGGACATCACATCTAGATGCTGAAGCTAGCTTGAAAGATGAAATTAGACATATTGCTGCATTAAAAGAAGTCGAATAAACTTTTATTGAATTTGAAAACTGGCTTATTTTGTATTGATACGTCCTTTAATATGCATGCATTTGTAATTACTCAAAAACGGAATGAGCTTTTGGGTACTTAGAAAGATTCTGCTATGAATACAGTACAGCCTATATATATATAGAGAGAGAGAGAGAGATTTATATATATATATTTCTAGATAAATTATTTCCTTTAATTTCCAAGCATAATAGAGCCTCACAGATTCAGATTTAATGTGCTAGGATTTAAATTAAAGACTTGTATAACAACAGCTTGGACAAAGTTTAGGATAAGATGAATTGTACGTTAATCGGAACATTTACAAACTTTAATTAAGTATACATTTCGCCATCTCCTTAATTAGCTAAATTACTAAACGCATTCTCACAGACCTTTTAAAAGTAAGACAAAGCAACTGGAAGAAGAAGAAGAATACTTGTTATGATTATCGTCGCGCTTCTGTAAATAATTTTATTAAACACTTTGCAATCAGTCAGTTTGAAACAAGAAACAAGTAATTATAAAGCGAAAACGATTAATCCTACAAAGGGTTTATTTTTTATTTTATAGATATTTTAAATATTTAGAGAATATAATGAATATATAAGGATAAAAGATTGGAGGCAATTCGAAATTCCTATTCAAAACAACGAAGCATGATAATGCCGTAAACTAGATTCGTCTGCCTCTGTGCTATTTGTAAAAACTTTCACTTGAGTTTAGCATTAATTAAATGAACGCACGCACGCACGCACACACACACACACACACACACACACACACACACACACACACACACACACACACACACACACACACACACACACACACACACACACACACACACACACACACACACACACACACACACACACACACACACACACACACAGAGAGAGAGAGAGAGAGAGAGAAAGAGAGAGAGAGAGAGAGAGAATTGGGTAAGAAATAGAGTGAGAAATAGAGAGACAATGTCTTCAATATAATCGCAGCACGCATTGCAAAACCACAGAAAAAAATTAATAAATGCAGTGGCTTAATTATTGTAAAATATGCTTAATGACTTCTTAAAATTAAAGAAATTTTTCTTGAAAAAAAAGGGTGTTTCAGGAAAGCTAATTTATTGAAGTACTATACAAATCTACTTTATTTTTTTTGTATTAAATAATTTTTCAAAAGTTATTGAAGGGAATATCAACTTTTCCAATGTAATTAAATCCCAAATCCAATTAATAATATCAAAATTCTTTTACTAGAAAGGTTTTATAACCTAAATAAAAATTATTTCTAAGTTTTTGAGTTGATCACCAAAGAACTGTACAGTATAGTACCTTGTATTATTTTTGCATCAATTTATTTACAGGTATTGTCTAGCCTAAGTATATGAAATTAAAGATCCTATTCGATCAATACAATTGAATTTTCCAGTTAGTATTTAGCTGCAGGCTATACTATCCTACACTGGCCGTGATCGGCTTCTAGAAAGAGCCGACAATGGCAGAGCTTACCTGGGGAATGGTGGGCTGGAGGTTGAAGACGGTTCGATAGAAGATTCATTGGTACATAGGACTGATTTGCTTAGAGTCTGTCAAACGTCTTTTTAAGGGTGAAGGGGAGATTCAACGGAGAAATACTAGTGATCTCTAGGAATATCCTCATTATCTACTTTCGATTTCAAGTTAAAAGATTAACTCTGAAAGGGGTTTAGCTCAACCTTATTAAATGGGTGTTAAACTAGTCCCATTTGTTTTCTGACAACTATATCATCAGGTCCTTTATTTCCATTACAGTATATTTTATTGTTGTGACTTATGGCACTTTCCAAGCCTGCTAACAGCTATTTTTCAGCGATTTCAGCCGAGTGAGCGCCTCTTGTTTTTTCAGTAGCGTCAAACAGGGCCAAGAGTACAACTTAGCTGTTTCATGCATCACATTCACTTGGACGATTCTTTTTCACAGGTGGTGAGGTAACATTCACACACCTCACAGATAGAACACAGAAGAAGAACAACCATACCCGAACCTGGGAAGACCAGATCACAGTGAAGAAGCGATACCCCTATGTCAAGATGCTGACATTACAGAAGGTTCAAGGCATCTCAAAATTAAATTGGCTAGGAACATTTGAGCATTTGATAATCATTTGTGATTGAGAATTATTCACAAATAATGTATTTGAACATTAAATATGTTTGCTTTCTTCACTTCCTAACTACCAATATAACAAGTACGTAAAATTCTAAATATTAAATATCTTAGAACGTCGGGATTGGAAAAGTATATATTTACGTACTGGCAACTTTTAAATACTCCTTTTTTTCCACATTCAATTTTCCAGACGAAAGAGAGTTGATATTTTTATCAAAAAAACCCAAACTTTCTAGTTTTCTGTGTTTTTATTCGTCTTTTTGGAACAAATACGTAAAATAGCAGACCCAATGTCAAGCGTGCACTGACGTGGAACATGACGTACTTCAGCATCATGCGAATGAAAAGATTTGGCGGCCAGCCATCCTCCCCTGCAACTGATTATACGCACCGGTGGCCTTTCATGTCGCACGAGAACCAGGGAAAATGCTGAGGTCTTCCCCGACAAAGAATCCAAAAGCGTGGAAAATGGAATTTCAGGAAATACTTACCCTTGTTTGGAAGCTGTCACGTATCGCCGATTAGACGGGATTGTTTATCTCGCCTTTGATCGTGTGTGTGGCAGCTGCGTAGAGAAAATGTTTCGAGAGATGGCAAATGATATGCGTTTTCAGTTGTTAAAAATAATGTCAAGCATTTTGTTGTTGGGAATAAAAAAACGGAAGAAAGGGGATTTTATAGCATTGTGTGCGTATCGTTTATGAATTTTACATAACTTACGAAAGTATTCAGAGTATTTACTTTCCTTCAAAGGAATGGAATTTAATCCTTTATTTGGTATGGGTGTTAAGAAGCAACATGAATTTTCATTGTTTCTAATGGAAGGTCTAGACCTCTAAATGTTTTATATGGGTGATGTGATCATGCCATCGTGCATAGACTTCAGGATTAATTAATTAAATAAATTCATTAAAATAACTTTCTAACACTTATTAATTAATTAAAATGTATCTGACAACATATAAATATATTACACATATCCTATTCATTAGTATCTACAAACAAAAAAGTTTTTATTACAATTTTTCATCATTTGAGAATTAAAGGATTAATATTTCTTTGGAATCTATTGAAACATTACAGAATTGTTGCCCTACATATACTTACACAAACACTCTTATTATATGTGATAATAAGAATATAATCAAGAATATTTCTGATCTTTAAGCGATGCATTCTAAGGCTGGTGACAGGGGTCGTGGTGGCCTTGTGGTAAGGTCTCGGCTGGTAAACAGAAGGGGTTCGAGTTCGATACCCAATTTAACAGAAGAAGAAGAACAACAGACCCCTTAGTGTAAAGGGGTCTGTTGCGAGCTAAATCTGTTGGTTGAAACGTCCTGTCGTTGGTGTAATGTAGAGATTAGGTGCCAACTCAGGTGTCGTTCTTGTCGTCTGACTGTGGTTCAAAATTACGAGGTCCGTCCCTAAATAGCTGTAGTGTTGCTTCGCAACGGGGCGTTAATATTACTAAACTTAAGGCTGGTGACAATTACTCCAAGAGTATCAAATGAGAGACGATATTATAAAATATTTCCGACATTGAAGACTTCCATTCACTATCTTTTTTACATATTATGAGCAAATTTAGTTGTATCATGCAAGATCTTTGGTCAGAGAAGCTTTAATTATTTGCCCTTTCAGATTAAAAATTATATAAGAGATAGATAAATTATAGAAGAATAGCAGAAAGCTAGACAATAAAATAACATATTGAAAAAAGATATTTTGACCCTTCTTAAACAAGATAATTTACTTACCTAAAAATTATTTAACAATGCTAGCTTAATAGACCAATTCACCAAGTTCAGCTTAGATGTTCTTTACACAATAATTTTGAGAAATCGTGTAGTTACCATAGGCTGCAATTTATTAATAATTAATTATGTTTAATTTTTAATAAATATCAGATACCAAGTTATAACAAACTCTCACACGGATTTTAAACCACTAAAGCTGAATGATCGGGCCACCTCAACAACAATTCTAGCGGGAACTATGGTTGAGTCCTAATGGCCATCATCGGCCATAGTACAACCCTCCCCGAAGGTAGTAATTCCCGTCATCGATGGTAGAAGCCTATCCACATCGATTAGTGTACCCACCAGGGTGGCGAGATCCAACCACCAATCCGGAAGCATCTCATCTTCCTTTCGTTGTGCCCCCTAGGGGGAGGATAATATTTATAAAAGAAATTTAAATGTTGTTTATTTACCATACCATATTTTAAAAGTATTTATTTTAAGCACCATAATAATATATTTCAACAACGTCGCCATTTTTACAAGTAATCACTATTATTAAATATATAATTATTGTCATAATCTCAAGGAATTGCAAAGCGGTAAGGCATGCACTAAAAATTATTGCATTCAAATGGATGTTATAAAAAATTAACATTTTATGAAACGAAATAAAATTTATATAAGGGAAAAAACTTGGAATTCAAATATTTAAATAAAAAAAAAGCAATTTTACAAGGTATATTGTTGCAAAAAAATTGAATTTAAACAATGAAAAAAATTTATTATTATATTTTCAACAAAGGAAAAGTTAATTCAACTCAATTTGAAGATACCATGAAATCGGAATGAAATTCAGTATAGTGATGAAAACAAAAGTTCCAATATAATTTGAAAAATATCTAACAATAATCATAACTCTATAATTAGAAAATACATTAAATGTTATATCCAAACAGTTAATATCATTATTCAAGCTCAAAACTTTTCAGAACAAAATTTCCCGAAGTTATTCAAAGAAATTAAGGTTAATTATTACAACTGTATTAAATAAAGAAAATAGCATTTTAACGTGTATATAACCACTCTTTAAAATCTATCTATGTTTTAGTTGAGAGTTTGGGTCAAGAATAAAACGCAAAAATTCATATCCTTATTTGTTTTTATCATTAGTTGAAAAAAATAATGAAAGAAATAAGGGAATTTGCGATACATTTACAATATTTCGAAATGAGGAATGATATAATTCTTATACTTCTGTCTACTCCGAAACAAGCTGAATACAAATAAAACGTAAAGCTGATATACAGAGCGACCACAAATTTATTTAATAAAATAAAAAGGTTAAGAGAAAGCAAAAAAAAAAAAAAAAAAAAACCCACTAACAACAACAAAAAAATACACCCTACACTAGTTGATGTTGACAAATAGATTAATATTTAACAAACATTCATTCTTTTTAAGCGAGCGGGTGTAACAAGTGTAGTGCCAAGTGTTGTATAAAAAGAGTCACAGATCTTAATGTATACACAAACAGTTCACATTTTACATTCATCCGTAATTTAGCTGCAAAAAACAAAAAAAAAAATGTTTTGAAAAATGAGCGAAAAAATGCGTTTAATATACAGTTAATAGGAAATAAATTCCATTAGATTGCTTAAACATATTTCAAAGCTTTGTTTCTAATTTTTATTTATAAATTCTGTTACTTTTTGAGACTTTCATAGATATTCAATATTATTCAAAAACAATTTTCATTGTTTTTGGCTAAAGGAATGAAAAACGTTAAATTTATTTATTTCATTCGCAAATAATAGAAAACATACCTTTTCTAAATTTATAAATTCGAGTCAACAAATGGAGATAAACTATTATGTTCAAAAAATATCTCCAGATTTATAAATGGTGCGCCTTATTTGGATGAAAAAATCATCTCTTATTTTGACTTCCCTAAACATACATAAAAATTATTGCTTATCACACAACGTTGTTTTTTTTCTCAGTGTTCGGCTTTACAACGTAAGGAGGGGTGTAGTCACTTTTGAGAGTACTATGGACCCCTGAGCATCCGAAAGCAGAAGTCTGACTTCTAGCTCACACACGTCACAAACCCTTTTTAAGGTACGGACTTCATTCCTTCATCTAGAGATCTGAATTGAGATCTGGAACAGAGAACAACCGCCTCTGACCCAGTACCTCCAGTTCTAAATTACTCTCAACATAGAGGATTTTGTGACCATGACAGATTTAACGCGCGCCAGTCATCACACACACGGAGAGTCTTTGGCTGGTGGTTCGAACTTGTAGCCCAAGGGATGTGAACCCAACTCGTGTGAAATTGAATGTGGAAAAAATGATTTAGGGATTTAAAAAAAATGTGCATTTGGAATTGCTGCATTCCTTTATTAATAAGTATACTTATAAAAATTGCTCAGTAAATTTGAATTAGTGTATGATTTATTCATTTTTACCTATACAAAAATGTTTTTGATTATTTTACTTATTAAGTTGATAGAAGTTTGGATAAATTTCGTGGAACATAATCTAAAATTTACAAAAGTAATGAGAGTTTTAAAAGAAATAATGAAAGTATTGTTACAGTTAATAGTTGAAAATCTTAATTTTGTGTCAGAGTTCAGTTAATTCCAGACTTATTTATATTTTGACTAAGCAAATTATAATAAAAATAAAATGAAAAAATAATCAAGGAAATTCAGAGAGCCTATTTTATCAGGAGAACATTTTCAAAATTTCTTTCTATTTATATTTTCAATTTCGATATCACCAACAAGGAAAACTAGATAAGAAACTCAAAGTAACATATGTTGATAATATTTGTTTGCTCAGTAATCTACCCATAAATAAGAACTGCTTCAAGTTGTTTTCCTCAAGAAGACACGATCGGAATTTCTTCCCGTTCGTATCTCGTTATTTTTCAGGTAGTTTATTGACACGATACCAAGATACATTTTATTACCATGTTTTTTAAATTCTGCGTATAATAATAAGAAATTAGTTGTGTGCTATTGTTGTGAGTGATTCATTCAGATATAATGTCAAGTAATACTGAAATTTCAGTTATGTACCAAAAGAGTGTTGACTTCTCAAAGATAGTTATTAATAATTCTTCACTTAAACAAGAAAACTAGAGGTCAATTTTGTATTTTATGTGATTTCATTTACAGATGAATCAACAAATTTACTTTATTCTGACCTTGATACATGATGTCAATGATTTCTCATTCGTAAATATTTAGGAAATATGTAATATAAATAATTAGACTTGAAAAATTATTGTGAAAATTAAAACAGTAAAAAAAAATATTAAAACCAAATCTGCCATGCATACTTCACTGTATCAAGCCAGAACATAATTTCTTGAATGGCCAAGTACCACGTGCTCGTGCAAGTCAAATTATATATATATATTTATTCATTTTAATGGTCTCATTGGATGGGCCACTTTAGTATTCCAAACGATCCAAAACACTTTGTCTCGGATTTATTGTTTAAAAAAAATATCACATTTCCTATTTATTTCATTTCATGTAATCACGTGCTCAGAATGACATATTTCTAGGTTTTATTTGTTGTAGTCATTAACTTTTTTTAAAAGTCAGAGCTTTTGTAAATGCAATGGCCACACGTTTTTAAAAACTGATTTTTTGCGTGCATATAATAAAATTTTTATTTTTTGCCAACGAATTTCTGTTGACGCCAAAAATTCTCATCTAATCATGTATTGACACGATTAAAAAACTTTTTTAAATAATTATCAGGTGCATTTTTAAATATTTAGGACTATATATTTTATGTTTTAACTAATCGCTATTGACGAACAGATGGTTTATCTGAAATTTTGTTTTCATTTTTAATTCAATTTTTATGCACTGTAACTAGATGGACTTAATTTTCAGGATTCCCATTAGAAAAGGTTTTAACAATTCATAAGGGACATTAAAAGGGATTTATTTAACTATCCTTACGCTTATTTTATGGGAATGGAATTAGATATATTAATGGAATTAGATCCATTGCATCATAATATTATTAAAATCGTAACTGTTTGGAACTTCTTTCTGCAAACTTTGACAACTCTGTAATTGCGTTTTTCTATTTGTTATATAAACATTACAAATATCAAATTGTGTCTTTCTTCCTCATAACAGAAGAAAATCAAAAGATTGAATAATTAATCAAACAATGGAAGCAGCTAATATCTTTGGACAACAATATAGTCTGTTGCTGGAAGTTATTAAAATTCATTTTTTAAATTAAAATTCAAGATACATTTGCGCGATTATTTGATTGGTATCTTTAGAAAAGAATTTTTTAAACTGTCAAATAATATAAATTCTATTTTTGTACAGTAATATTTTCTAAAATTATTGAGGAAAAATATCAAAATTCATATTAACTTATAAATAATTAGCCTTTGCATTAAAAGCTCAAAAAACTCAGAAAATTTGTTTAGGATGTTAAAAAGGCGTGGTTTTAGATTTTAAAACCGTATAAAAATGATTTTTGAATAATAATATTTTCTGGAGTTATCGCGGAAAAACACAAAAAATTCTCGTAATTTTTAATTAACCACTTGACATACGAATTTATTTAACTTTCTAATAAGATAACTCACCCTATTTCGGTAATTTATTGTTAATTTGATTTTATAAAATAATATATGGAGCATTTGGGATACCAAATCGTTTCATATTGATTTTTTTCGAGTTTCAGTACTTAATTCTGTGGCTTAATTACATACTTGAAAATGAAAATTCAGTAATTCGATGCGCGTGTCAGACATGTCATTGAATGCGAAGTGGTTAATCAAGGTTTTAAAAAATCGATCCAAAGTACACATTCCAAAACTCCAAATAATTTTTTACCACATGTACGATGTTTAGGTCATATGTTATGTTTTCTAGAGTACCAACATTAATAGCCAAACATAGACACATATACATGTGCTATTTCTTCTTTATTATTATCAGAAGTAGAAATTTTAATTAGGTTTAGATATGTAGCGAGTGAAGGTCGCAGTACGAACTTGCGACGCTAGGGCCAGTAGTCGAGTAACATGACCATAATACAAAAGTCGACTTCGGTATCGTAGATATTATCTGCTTTATGAAGCTAGCACAACAGTACTCCCCCCAGATATATCAACGTTACTTTTTAAAACAACTCTAGAACTATTTTGTCATCATCATTATTAACTGCTGTTAGATGATGACATTGGATGACATCTGAGCTAGATCATCTCTACAAACTTTCCCTCCACACCAAAAGAAGGATGTTTGACAACGAGGGACTTTACTTGCATCAGACCCACTTACACGAAGGTTCTTCTGCTGAATCGGGTATTGAAGTTGCATCCCTCAGACTCCAAAGTCTTAGAAACAGGCCACCAGAAGTAATGATAGAGATTTATTTGCCAAAATAAACTATTATATTTTAAAATTAATAACTTGAAAGCATTACATGATTTTGAAATATTTAACAACTCGTCTTTCTCCATTTAAAATGAAAAGATTAATTCTCGATGAGAAGATTAATTAATAAAACGTAGAAGCAGAAACGGTTAATTTAATTCATAAAATTTGTGTTAAGTTTCTTTTTTTTGTAATCATCAATTGACAACATTATAACATAAATGTCCTAATTCAGTTATACGACAAAACGATGAATGACAATGCATTAAAAAAAATTTAATCTTCGTTTCACAAAGTACAGAACTTCCCTTTCGGTGGAAATCTCACAGAAAATATAATAGCTTCTCTTTGTTTTTGATATCGTATGATAATGTATATATCAGTGTCATCGCTAAGCAGCCTATTATTTCTGAAATAGTTCTTATCTGATGATTTTGTAATGGTCACAGTATGATGCACATGCTAAATTGTAGCACACTAGACGAAAAGAGCCCAAATCAGGTTTTAATTTAAATCATTCAATTAAAACACGTTTTACTACAAATTGGCTACAATGAAATTAGAAAGTTGGATCAGATGATATTATAATCATGTGAAGTATTCAAAAAAAATATGAAAATTAATAAATTGTAAGAAATTTCTTATGAATGCTAAGTAAATTTTGAAAATAAAAAAAAATACTTTGTATTGAAGCAGAAAATTTTTACTTGAATTATATTTAACCGAAGTTATTTCAAATCTTATTTGCATATTATGTTTTGTTTCTTGTACATGGTTGGAATCCTAATAGGTTATAGAAGTTTCAGAATTTGCATAATGATTTCTGTATCAAACAAAAAAAATGAGCCATTCTTTTGGACTTTCAGAATATATATCATTATATTCTCAAATTTAAGGAAACTAATGTTTATGCAGAAAATTTTTAAATTTTTAAAATAGTTTGTTCTACGTGAGTAACTATTCTACAAATTCGTCATGTTGTGAATCTAAGAAGAACGATTTGTTCTCTGAAAATGATTAGATCTCAAAATAGAAGCAAATTTTTACTGATAGAGGAAACTGATCGGCAGTGATAACATCAAACATGAAGTGAGCTATTTTTGTTTTAGTTTTCAGAATATATTACTATGTTATTTGCAATTCTTCTGAGGAAGCAATTCTTCTGTAATTTATACCGGGAAATTTTAAATTATTGATTTCCAGTTAAACACTTCTGAAAAACGTGTTTATGTTTCGAATTTATGGCTAATGTCTAATTGAGGAAAATTCGAATTCAAGCAGTTTGGAATTGAGCAATAATTGATTCACTAACAACGTGTGAAACTGTCATTAAAAAAATAAGCAGCTTCTACGATAACAACAATGACATTTTATTTCATGCATTTGCAACTGGAAAACCAGTTTTTATTAAACTTTCCTTTATAATTAAAAGTGATTAAATTTATTGTAGAAAACTAATTTCATTTTAAAGGTAATAATTATTTATTTTTTTGATAAAACAATCTAATATTTTGTTTCTTTAATCATTTTTGTTCTTTATTTTATATTTTTAAAGAAATGCGATGAGAAATATATTGTGTAAATCAGAATTATAAGATTAGAGTATCCAAATATCAAGGTTTAAATATATTTCAAAATAAGAAATTTATTTATTGATTTCACGCTACACATATTCTTGAGTTTAAACATTCCTTTATGGAAAATTTTTACTATTATTTAAAAAACTTAAGGAAACATTTTGCTCATTTAATGTTTTGTAAATTTAAAAAAAAATATTTTGTTCCTTATCAATAAAAATGTTACAGATTAAGACAAAATCCAAACAAAACGTGGTATTCGAAAAAAAATTAATTCACCATTTCAATGTCAGGAACCTTGGCAAAAAATTTAATCCATTTAAAATAGAAAAGATGTTCTTAAAAATAAATTTCCATCAAAAAATGAAATATTCCAATAAATTAATATTTTCTTTCCTTCCTTTTATAACAAACTTGCTCATAAAAGTAAACGTTCAATAAATTAAATAAAAATCGAACGCTATAATTATTTATTTTTTTTAAAAAAAATCAGATGACAAAACGAAAAAAAAAAAAAGAAAAGAATCAAAGTTTGAATTTAAAAAGACTTAGATAAAAAAGAAGCTTTTCATTTCAAAGATTAAGAAATACAATTACTAATTTTATATTGAAACTATTCGCCACTTTACCATTCTTAATTAACTCGTAAATAAGACTACAGAATCTGGGCGTAACACTAAACGCTCCGGAATCGAATTTTTAGAATTCGAACAACAGCAGCGACGCCCGATTCGCGATAACAGAACGACAGCCAAAGAATTTCGCTTACGCACAGTGGAGCCGACCCGAAAACGAAAGTTTGAGACGTCAGTGAGCAATAAAATCGTTTTTCTCTTTCTCAGTGGAACAAGAGAGATACAGGGGAGAGTAAAAGAAAGAGGTTTATTTTTAAATCAGTGGCAACCAGACACCACCGGAAGAGTTCACTTTATTTTGGGGATGACTGTCTCTTCTGTTTTTTAAAACACTTTTTGCAATCAACTAGAACGAATGTATTAACTTGAATAATTAAACTTTAATTACCTATAAAAAGTAATAAATGTAACTAATTATTATTGAAATGTTCATATTAACATTTGATGTGTATTTTGTTTAATATTTTGGTACAGAATTTTATGGAATTTCGTTCTAATTTCCATAATTTTTTTTAAAATCAACTTTTTTCTAATTATTAGTTTTTTTTTCTGATGAATAATAAGTTAAATTTGAATAATCGAGATAAAAATTTGAGTTAATAATTTTAAGTACATTTTTTTAATGCTTTTTATTTCGGAAAATATTTTTAAATTTCAAATTTCGATAGACATAAAACTCATACGTTGGTATTTTAGAAACTTTAAACTTTACTCCGTTCTATTCATTGTGTTATGTAATTCCCTATTTTTTGTTAGTATATTTATACATTTAATTAAGTAAAAGCAAAAGATTATTTATTCTTAAAATATTCTTAAAATACTTTTTAAAATTAAATAAAAACAGCAAAATAAACTTCGAGGCTAAATAAAACAAAACAAAAAATTAGAAAACTATTGTAAAAGGCGAAAGAAAAACATGCAAGGAAATATTTAAATTTTAGGGTTATATAAAAGTCCTTTTCAATAGTTAGGATGAAAAAGCGTCAAAAGTCTTTAAATAATTATAAACTGTAATTTAAATTAAAAAATAGCTTCCCTTGATTTTTTTCAAATATTTCTTTTTATACCTACTTTATAAAGTGTATTTTGAGATCAATTTGGTAACTGAATATGAAACATCTTGTAGAGCAGCGACACGCACATAAATTCATCTTTATTGTTAATAATAATTCATTATTTTCTTTAAATGCTGAATTTATTATTATATAACTATTATATTTATAAAAAATCTCTTAAGAATAAAGAAAGGTTTCAGGGTATGAAATTACATCAATAAAACTTCTATCGGACTTTAAGTATATTGGGATTTAGAAAGACACTACAATTTAGATTTTGATAATAGATTATTAATAGATTTAATAATAATAGATAACAGACAATTAATAGATTTTGATAACATACATGCCTTATCAAAATTGATAAGTAAGATGCGTTGTTGTTACGTATGGCACTTTCAATATTGGACAAATCTCCTGCTGATACAGCAGCAGATTTAAGCCGAAACGAGCGTCTCTTGTTTTTAAAGTAGCGTCAACTAGGGCCAAGAGTACAACTTAACTATACACTCACCACGTTCGCTTTCACAACCCTTTTTTAAAGGGGGGGACATTCACACATCTCGCAGATAGCACTCAGAAGAAGAGCCACGCCCGAACCGGGACTCGAAGCCGGGATTCCCAGAACACGACGAAGAAGTTCTACCTCTGCGTCAGAAAGACGGCTATGTGTTTCATATTTTTGTATTATAGTTACAAAACCAGTCAGATTTGTAAAAGATGTGTGTTCCATAATACAAAACTGGCTTGAACACAATGTATATGGATGCAAGAATGTGTTCCTCTGTAGGATGACTCGAATACAAATTAAGTTCTACCGACATTTGAGAAATTTCTTCGGAAATTTGGTATCTTTATACAAAGATTGATCTGCTTTAAAATTAGTCATATATAACGAGCTGAATCTAATTTTGTTTTATAATTAACATATGAATACGTAAATCTGGACTAATCGCCTATTAGTTACAAAAATTTTAATATATTTACCAATAACATTTGGTAATATCTTTCATATCGAACTACATAGTAAGCTGATTCACAATAAATATACACTACCACACAGATATCATTATAATTCATTATAAGCAGATTTTTAAAATTCCACTATGTTTTATGCAGCTCCTATCTTGAAATTTAATATCTATCGTACAGTGCGTATCTAATATCTGTGAAATATGGAACAATCTTTTCAAATCATAACAAAGAAATATTTTTTATTCATGTCCGGAGACATGAAATATATATTTTGAAAAAAAAATGTATTCGTTCTTTTTTTTCAAAGGATATCATTTAAACGATGAATCGGTGATCTGTTGATATAGTTTCGGTTTTGAAACCGAAGGATCATGGGAAGACGACCAATTTCTTTCAAAGATCCCTTGAGTATGTGATTTTGGTGTACATTTTATTTGACAACAAGAAGTGGGAAGTCTTTTTTTTCATTGTAATGCGGATGTGTTGTAAATGGGATATCAGTTTCGATGTCAGTATCATCATTCGACCAAGGATTAGAATTAGAAGACAGTTCGGAATTTAATCCTAGATATGTTTTTCATTAGGATGATAATTTGATAAAACAAATTACAATTTTATGAATTATATTTAATTAAAAATTTAATTGAATATTTTCCGGTACTAACGTATTAGACCGTCGACATCAATGGTCGCCAACAGTTAAGTAACACATTGGCGATGGATTCAAATTTGGCGATAAACCGTCGTAACAACCAACGTAAACAAGAGAAATGGCAAACGATAGTAAAGGTTTGAATTTTTTAAAAATAATGGCGCATTTTTGCCATTACTGGAGGTTTAGCACCTCATTGGCGATGCCTTCAAATTTGGCGATAAAGATTGACGGTCTAATACTTAAGTATCTATATTCTGAGTAAAAATACATATCTGAAAAATTTAATTCATCACACACACATGGAAACACACACTCAGATTCATATAACTTTGTTAAACATTTCCTGTTCCAAATTTTCTCTTAACTGATTCTGGGTTTCATTTTTTTTTTGCTTTAGTAACTGCAGTGATGGCATGAACGAAGCCCACTCAGAAGTTTTGATGAATAATTACCAGCAGAGAGCTCTTTCTTTTATAAAGTTGGTGGAACCGGCAATATGTTTCTCTTTCGGTATTACTGTTTATAGGACTGGCGTCGTTGCATCTGCTCGCAAGTCGAAAAGAATCTGCGTCTTTTTTTATCACTACAATTACATTGGTTCCCTATTGTGCTCCAAAATAATATATTACACTTCTCTGAAATATTATGTTTACCAAGTTCCTCGTGCAATGGCAAAAGTATAAAAAAAGTTACAACACAAGAAAATTAACGAGAAAAGGCCTCAAAAAGGAATGGAGAGTATTTATTCTAACCATTATTTTCAGCTGAATTGTTATACGTGCGCGAAGTCTTAGATAATTTGAATCAGAAATTCCAATGCATTCTTTAAGCCTTGCTATCGAATTATTAATTAAATATCGGTTTTAACTGCGATAACATCTATTTTATTTCTTGATAAATTATTTACCATATTAAACTATTTTTGTCAGATAAATATTTTTAATATTTGTTTTAAATATCGATGCCTTATTATCAATCCTAAATATATATGCTTAATATCAATGCAATGATTATATAAATATCAATGCCTTAATATCAATCCTAAATATATATGCTTAATATTAATGCAATGATTATATAAATATAAATGCCTAAATATATTATGCCTTAATTTTTAATTGCAATATGATAGATGAATATAATATAGATATATATTTGACTCTCAATTAATGTCTTTGTAAAAATATTTCTATGTATTTCATAAGCTAAAGAATAAAACTTTATTCATAGCCTGCAGTTATACACAGGTTGGAATTTATTAAAGACTAAATTTAGTTGCTTAATATTGTATTCTTTTAGTATTATTCTATAGAGTTATGATCAGTATTGTATTCTATAGAGTTACAATTCCAAATAAGTTTTTCAAAGATGTAAATATTAAAATCACCGTTTCCTAGATTTAGTATTCCTCTGGATTTAGAAGAAAACCATTCAAATTTTTGTAGCATAAACAATTTTGTGCTATTTTTATAGACACTTCTAAATTCTTAAAACGTATTTACCGAGCAGCGAATCAATTTGAATAATTGCAAAATACTTCTACTAAATGCATGATAGCTAGTCGTCATATGCATATAATTCACTCCACCTTACTTTTCATATCATTTAATTTCATAGCTTTTCACTATGAGCAAATATAAACACAAAACGGCTACAATTGTATAGCTAGCTTATAGGTAATTCAAACTGATTTGGGTTTGTAACATGGAAATACATTTCAAAATAAAAGGTCGCAAATTGCGTTTGATATTCGCTTTGATAACTGTAACTGCTACTGATACTCCAACCATACTTTGAAATTAAAAAGCTTCAAAAACAGGGAAGACATACTCTGCCACTCAACTTTTCAATCCTTAGATAATTTAAAATTGTTTAAATCTATCTTGTTTTAAAGTGTTCGAAATTGCTTTGTTCCTGTATAATTGAACACTAATAAATAATTTTCATATCAATTGTAATAGTTAAAAAACTTAAAACTATGTACTTTTATTTAATTACAAATATC
Organism: Argiope argentata; assembly: GCA_026289955.1. NCBI lineage: Eukaryota > Metazoa > Arthropoda > Arachnida > Araneae > Araneidae > Argiope > Argiope argentata. Next base: position 7,264,887 of record JAOUZG010044845.1, read on the forward strand.
CACCTCAGGCACGAGCTGGTTAAATGGAGATATTAGTTGCCTTTAATTTAAGTTAAATCATTTAGATGAAACTTCATATCCATGATATCATGAAATTGCCAACATTAAAGATATTTTATTTCGATTGCATTACAAACGTTTATTCCTGATATACATGAAACTTTCTAACATAAACCACTAATTAAATCATAGCGTTGTTGAAAATGTAAATGTGGGGTTCATCTAATAAAACTCGCAGTATTGTAACTTCACTTGCTTATCCGTCTCGGAAACTACAGAGATATTAAACTAAAACCCTCTTCTTTAACAATGAACAATAGATGAAAATCACGCGGACACAAAAAATGAAAAAGGTTTGAACTTAAGGGCAACAATGTAATCTATTGTTACAAACCCGGAAAAAAATTATTTTGAAAAAAATTGTCAAAACACAGCAATATTTTGCACCATTAAATTGTAATAGTATAAAAGATAATTTTTTAAATTTTGAATTATTATAAAAAAATTTTTTGTCGATAACGTTTACAAAAGTTTTCGTAAAAAAAACCAAATTCAATTTTTAATTAATTAAAATTCTAATTACAAATTTAAAAAAAATTCTGACTTCCAATGTATGCTCATGCACAAAATTTAGTCGCTAGGTCAAACGATTTGGCCTGTAGAGAGCTAACACACACACACACACACACACACACACACACACACACACACACACACA
>JAOUZG010044845.1:7265614-7275958 GCA_026289955.1 Argiope argentata
ACACACACACACACACACACACACACACACACACACACACACACACAGAGAGAGAGAGAGAGAGAGAGAGAGAGAGAGAGAGAGAGAGAGATTCACTTTTATTATTAGTAGAGAAATAAATGTAATATGAAACTTACATCTGATACATTTTAATTTATTTAGTGTTTAAATTTCATTTAATAATTATATTATTTCATTTAATAATATTGCTGCGTTACAAACAGTGATGCATTATTTTAAACAATGGACATAAAAGATCAATTTCAAAATTTTACAAATTACGTTTACTCTCTTTTGTTCAATATTTGAAGACATCCGGTTGCACTAGGAAATAATATGTTCGTTTGTTCTTACCATCATGTTTAATTTGATCTTACCAAATTATATATCAGTTACTCATACAAAAAAGAAAAGTAAAAAAGGTTTTCAACAATAATCATTTGTTAAAGGACGTCAATGGAAATTACAAAGACTCAAAGTTAATGGCATTTCATATGTTCCGCTAGCTGAAGGTCATTTTTTTGAATTAGCCGTTTCGGTAATAGTATTTCAAAAGATACATTTTCGTCAGAAGTATTAGCTTGAAAGAGAAAGTGTTGGCATTTTGAGTAGAAAAATGATTACTTTGAAGGTTTCTTCAATAAAATATTTCCCAAAGATAAAATTTAGCAAATAAAGCAAAAGTTTCAAAGATATTTTATATTCCATTATACAAGAAAATTAGAAATAAATTTCAATTTCTTTCTGATGATTTTTTCTCGAATATTGTGCTTTTTAAATATAATTATATTTGAAAAAAATTGCAGACGATTTTATTGGTAAAATTTTTTTTACAACTAAATTAATTTATTAAGAATAATAGATTTTTTTTTTTTGTTTAAAAAATTCTAATATTCTTAACAAATTTATTTAATTTATTTTTATTTTAAATATTCAGAATATATTATGAATATTTTCTTATAATTTTTTCCATTTTATCATTATTTTGATTGTAAATCGAATTGCATACTACATCTAAATACATCGAATTATATAATTTTTTTGAAAATATTGGTTTATTTAAACTGAAAATTTTTAAATGAAAAATATCTTATCATACATCAAACTGAAAATATAAAGTTAGAGTATTAAAAATAAAAATCGATTGATTAATCAAAAAATTGTGTGAAAAAGTTCATAATAATCAAAAATCAAATTTAATATGCGCTATCTTAAAAAAAGGAACCTGTTTAAAAAACTGCTTTCAATTAAATCATTTGCAATTATTGACAAGACTTGATTTTTAAAAATATTAATAAAAGAAAAAATTCTCACTTTTTGATTCTTAAAAAAATTCTTTCAAGAAGAAATGTTTCTCAAAATAATTTCAAATGTCTAAATTTTATTAGTTCAGAGTCTTTTTTTTATCTGTTACAGTTTCATTAACCTGTTCCAGTTTAATTAGTTACTGAAAAGTATTATTATTTCTTTTAACCACCGAATATTTTTGTTATTTTTTTTATACAAGTAAGAATGATGAGCTACTTGAGAACGCAAATATTCACACGCTGCTGTCATTGACTAGAAAGGAGGTAAGGAATTGCTTCGGATTTTGCTCCAAATAATTCGAAACTGGTATGCGAAACTAGGTAACAAATTAGTAGAGCAAAGAAAGCAAGACTTTCTCTTTATCAACAGTTACTTCAGACTTGAATAATTGTCGTTTCGTTCCGGATGGATGACTTCATAGAATGAAGAACCGATTTTTCTCAATAATCGTTTGTTATTTAAATTAAATCGTTTGCTTTGAAAATATGCAATGAAAAAGAGTAGACATGATTTCATTTCTCCATATTGCAGGCAATATTTAGTAGAAATATAAATAAATACTTATATCATTTAAGATAGATTAAAATAGTTTAGATTCAGGAAGTAAATCAAGCAATTGATTTTCTTCTTTTTATATAGATTTCGAAAATATTTGGAATACGTGTTTTACTCAACATTTAAGTTGTTGTTAATTAAATTTAAATACTTAGTTTAGTTGGTTAATTAATTTATTCTTAATTCTAAACTATTCTTTATTTGATCATGATTATCATTTTTTAATCATTTTATTTAAATAGAGCATTTCCACATGTTTAATCATTTTTTAAAAACTTTTCTTTGAGTAATCCAGTAGTCAAATTAATTTTCTAGAATTTATCATTTTTATTTTAACATTTAGTTCAATTTTCTTAGTTTTAAAATTCAATAAATTGTGGGTTTTTTTCTATTAAACGTTATTAATAACGTTTCTTTAAATTTTTCAATGCAATGTTTAATTTATTTGACACAAATTTTCTAAAGAATAGTGCATTTTTTGCAATAAAAGAATCATTTTTATAAAATGTTCTTAATTTTGGAACATTGAGAAAACTATTATATTTTAAAGTTTAATAATTTTTATTGAATGAATGAATAGTGCATTGAATGTCTAAAGAATTATTATTACAGACTAATGAATGTTTTTTCACTTGTTATGTTTTGTCAAAATTTTATGCATAATTTGCAAAACGTAGTCTTTATTGCAATAGAACTCAAATCTTTTTCGTTATTTTTACTAATATTTCATCTTGGTTTTTTTAAAATTGTTGATGGCCAAAATATAATGTATCGGCTTATTTTTGCATGAAAATTTTTCTGTAAACAATAAATTTTTAGTAAAATTTTGGTATTTTATTGTAAGATTTAACTTCAGAATAAAACACAGATTAATTTTTTTGAATTCATTTATATTTAAAACTTACAAATGTCGATAAGAACATTTGCAAAAATTACAAGTTTCCTGTGTTATGATTGAATGCGAAAAGAGTAGACAGAAAATCATCCAAAGGAGTGGTAAGCGTCTATTAACATTTGAAGTATTAAATTAATTTACTGATAAAAATTTTAAAATAAAATTAAATTCAGTATTTAAATGAACATTTTAGAAGCCATTACTCTCGACGAAACAACAGATTATCAAAGATGATTTGTTTAGTGATAAACGAATGTCAATTATAAAATTTAAATAATTATGGAATATTCTGACTGATGTATGTAGATAAATAAAGTGTTATTTAATTTGAATCTGGTTTTAGGATACTTATCCTTCTATTTTTTTTAAAGGCTAGGGGTAGAAATAGTTTCGATCCTTTTCACTAGCATTTACTTCCGATTAGGAGATTAGTCTTCAAAAAAATAATTTAACTTTATTACGAGATGTTATGCATCAATAAGCATTCAATAACCTGCTACTTTCTTTCACGCGTTATTTCATGTAAAAAATTGGGGGGGGGGGTTAAAACTATAAACCCTGAAAAATTTTAGATAACAGATAAAGTTTAAAAATTTAAATAAAGATTATGAAATGTTTCATAATTATTTCGGAGAAAAATACTATACATAATTGTTACATTTAAAATCAGTTTTTTTAATACAATGGAGTCTAATAATATGATACAATACACGAGGCTCCACAAGTCACCAGAAATCTAATTTTCTACTGTCCTTCGGCGTAAGTGATCAAATAACTAAAATGAGCAACTGTTTCCACTTTTAAATTGGTCAAGTGAATTCGCATAGATATTGTGTCATTTCACCATAGGAAATAATACAAAATGAGCAACTTTTATTTAACTTTTTCAAAAGTAAACAGTTATAATTTTAATAGAAAATTTATTGATTTTATTTTCAAAATAAATGGTCTAACCATATTTAAAAAAGTGGTATCAGAAGAAAGCGAACCTAAGAGATTGTTGGAATTACTAATGATATTATTATAGAAGCATAAATTTCTAAGACTTTCAAATCGCACCATGCGGACGGAAATAAGAGATGCGAATAATCTCATGTTCTGAAATTCTTTTTCTTTGAATATAAATGAACTGAAATTCTATTAATTTAATTTTTACTGCATTAATTAATTCTGGGATTAATTTAATTTTCATTAATTTTTTTCACTTGAATTTTTCTTAATATTATTAAAAGATTCTGATTTTTTAAATCATATATAATATTCCAGTTGTTAAGAAAGTTACCAGTTTCCGTATTCATAATTGGAAACTGCTGTATTCATAATTGGAAGAAAATAAGGAAAAAAATTAACTTGCATTTACAACCATCTGAAAGAAAAATATGTCCATTTCATTTTAAAAAATAGGATAAATAGATTTTATGTAAATTTAAATACTATAAAATTTTGGTGGATTAAATTTAATGTGTGTTTAAATGTTTGTTTAAATTGAAATGTTTGAACAATTGTTGACAAATTGTTTTTTAATGTATAAGTATCGCAAATATTCACATAACTGGGAATTTAATTCTGTAACCACTGATTGGGCGGTCTCAGGCGATCAAATGCTTATTATTTAACGCGAAGTATATCATTTCTTTGTTAAGGTATTATGAAAAGATAATTATATATAAACTCATTGAAAGTTCCTCTATTAATTTTATTAATTCTATTTCTTTGAAATAAAAAAGATGGAATAAGAGAATTTCTTTCAAAATTTGCTAAGTATTTATTGAATGCTTTCATTTTTTTCACCATTTTATTTCAATATTCTCCTAAAATATATTATATTATTTTTTTAAAAAAAAACTTTCTTAATAATGTAATTCTAAAATATAATTTATAGTTCAAGAAAATTCTGTGAATACTTGTTTTTTCAATAAAATAAATGATTGAAAGTCAGAAACTTTTAGATATTTGTAACAACACTTTCAAAGGAGAAACTATTTATTAAGTCCAAATATATTTATGTATATTTGTATTCTTTTTGTTGAATTTGTTGAATTGAATTATGTATATTTGTATTCTTTTTGTTGAATTTGTTATTACTTTATAATATTCCAGATTTAAGTACATTCTGCTTGGTACTTACAATAAGAAAATATATATTCTACGCTTGGTGATTTCGTGAAAACTCTAAGGACTTCAGAGATCGCGTTTCAAGAACATAAAGAGAATGGCAGAAAAAAAGCACTCGGTTCCTTGACCGAAATCCGGAGACGATGTCCCTCGGATAAACTTAAGAAGGATATTCTTCACTAAATGATTAAATGTATCATTGCACCTGACGCTTGGCTGAAAGAAAGGAAAAAAGTGTAGAGAACCAAAGTTCATGACTGTGTCACGGAGTCATTAAGGCAGGATAACAGGAAGCAAACTCTTCTAACCAAAGAAATAATTGAAATGTGGCTCAAATCCGGTTTCAGAAAAAGAACACAAAAGAGGAAAAAAAAAACACTTTTAAGTTGCAAACTCTCGACCTACAGGTTTCACGCTCATGCGAGTTCTCCACACTTTAGAGGAGAAGTTGTTACAACCATTCTTGGGTGAATAGCTTAGATATTTCAAAAGAAATGAGTTACCAGAACAACTCAAGGGTGATTGGGTATTTTCACTTGAACCGTAGATATTTTCCATGACTGACCAAACGTGAAGCATTAACTCAAAGAAATGACAATAGCCTATGGTCTTTATTATTAGGTTGAATACAGTAAACGCTTAATTTCGATAATATTTTAGTTTACGATTAGTTACCAAAATGTTTCATTTTATTGAAACACCATTTAATTATTTTGAAGTGAATAATACTTACGCTGTAAGGCCATCTTGTATAGAATCAATGAGGTTTTAACTTTTGACAGACTTAATAAACACTAAACTCTTCTATATGACATCAGGCCAGCCACCTGGGAATGGGTGGATGCAATGCACAGGGACAATGCGATTGAGGGGACCCCAATATGATGAATAACTCAAATAATGTTCCGAATAATGATAATTATGATATGAAAAGAATAGAGGAAGAAATTTTACTGAAACAGTCGACGAGTTTGGAAATATAAGAAATTTACAGATATATTACAATCTGGTGTAAGTGTGTAATATAACCACAAAGTAAGCAGATTTACGGTCATTTGCTTCTAGGTTAGATAACATATGGTATTTTGATAATTCATCTCTTAAAAGGCTTAATATTATTAGATTCAATCATGTACATGCCAAGGAAATATCCGTCTGGGTGTCGAAAAAAAAAGAAATGTAGCAGAAGAAGAAAAATAATAATAGCTAAATTTCATGAAGTCTCGAGTATATCTGTTTTCTTGTATATGAAGTAAATCACCCAATGATATTGCTTTGAATTCAGAAGTTACAATTCAAGTTACACGAACTTCAGAATCTTACAGTGAAAGCGTAGAAAACACTTAAATGTATTTGCTGTACGAAATTTTTTTCCAAAATTTGTAATTTTTCTTGAGTAATTAATAGCAAAAACAAAATCATGTAATAAATAAGCACACAATAGTAATATTCTGTTTGCATTTTTTTACCTTGAATAAACTTTATAGCCCCTAATGATTTCTTCCACTTAGGTACTTTTGTAGAGAAGGCCGGTGCTGATAGGACATATTTATTATTAATCACACTTCGAACATTTAACCCTCCAATTACGGAGCATAAAGTTTGGGGAGCTGTAACGCCCCTTTGAAGCAAACAGGAATCTGTGGACCCCATTTAGCTAAGCAAATCCTCTCTAAATTTCGAAGACGCTGCATCATCCGGCTGATAATTGATCCTTGATGTCAAATGCAAATTTATCATTTTTCATAATTAAGGGTAGCTTACATACCAGCCTCATAAAATGATTAAAAAAATCGTTATAAGTATGTTCATTTTCAAAATGTATGGTTCTAGAATTTAAAAGTATTTTTTATTATTATTATGCTTGCAATTTTATTAAAATTATTTAGTTTTCATCAACTTTTCTATCTAGAAAGGCATAATTCCTCTTTGTATATAGCTTTGTCTTAATATATTTTAATTTAATTTAATTGTTTTATTCATATAAATTTCTTTTGAGATTAATCCAGTTTTTCAGTTTTTTTACCATATTATTAAATGCTTCATTATATTTTTATGGTTATAGTTTTGTATGTTTTATTTAAATGAAATAATGACTATGGCTTATAGTAATTTATAGATTTATTTTAATTAGCTTGAAATACCACATCGCTATGTTATGGAGTATAAGACGGTCAAAATGAATTTTAGTGAATTTATAAGGAAAGCACAAATAAAATTTTTGATGTTCAATTTGAAATACAACGAACATTTAATTTCCCAATAACTTCTACATGTAGTGTAAATTCATTCTAACTTACACCAAATGACATTATTTAAAAAAAAACAATCCCACTAGTTTTGTTTTTATTTAAAAATAAATAAAAAAGAAAAAAGACAATATTAGAATAACGAATATGAAATAAATAATGGGTGATATTTGTAATATTTTCATGCAAATGACTATTGTAGCTTTTAAATTTTGAGACATATTGAACATTTCACATTATTTTTGCTGAAAAAACAGGTTAAAAATTATCAGCGTTTTCTTACTTAGTTTAGTTTTCAGTTTACTCTATACACAAGTTTTAGTTTTCAGTTTACTTTATACACGTTCTTACTGTCAATAGATTGTAGTTTATCAAAAAAAGTAGGAAAATAAATCTTCAATAGTGTAGAAAAATAAACTTTTGAGAAACTCACCTTTTTCTTTTTGCGTGGCTCTAATACGTCCGACATGATTGCTTTTGGGAATATAACTATGAAATTTCTTAACCGGATGCATACATAATATACAGATTATTCTCAGTCTTGAATAAGTCTTTTGTTTTCAAATATTGTTTCTAACAATAGGTTCTTTTATTTCAAATTTTCAGCTCGAAATTATTTTAGTTTCAAATATAAATAATAGATGGCGCCACTACTTTTTTAATGAACTAAATTTAGATTAGCTTCTAAAATTCGAAATTGCTATTAAAATATAATTTTAATAAATATTCATTGCAGAAACATTCGAAATATTATTTTTTAACGACAAAATTTTACTCGTAAAAATTATTAAATTATTTAAATTCTGAAATTCGAAATTATTCTTATTAAATTATTTCAAATATTGAAATTATTTAAGAACAACTAATATATCATATTCTTTACAGTTAGAAATATAAATAATTTCAGATTCTTAAAAAAATGCCGTAGATTTATTTTGAAGTGTAAATATGCCATAAATTGGGGAAATAGATTCAAAGATATGATTTCTTTAATAAAAAAATTTAAGTCTACTGTCAATTCCATGCTGTTTTTCTCCCTAACCTTTTGTATGTAATAATGTCGAATTATAAAACATTAGAAAAAATGAATGATCTAAGCTTTTTAAAATAAATCTATTTCAAGAGTTTATAATAACCAACATAACAGGTTCATTGAATTTTTACCAATTTGATGTAATTTCATTTTCATAACATACTTTCTGCTGTTGATTGATGTTTTTTATTTAAAAAAATTCTAACAAAAACTCTTATGTTTATGTGATGAAATATAAGCGATTTTAAATTTTTTTCTCTAGATATTCTAAATTACCTCTATATAGAAAATAATGCAACTGAGTGCATTTATCCAGTATTTGAATGCTTGATATAAAATATAGCATTAGGATTTTGTATTAATTGCCTTCAATAAAAAGTATATTGTGGTGGAATGTAGATTATTAGAATCCGTGCAGGAAGTTTTAGGATGCACGTTTACAGGAATATATTTTTTAATAACGACAATCATACATTAAACAAAAACAAGACAGGACGAAAAAAGAAATACATCTCTTCTACTCCAACTCCCCGCCCCCTTCACAATAAACTATGGGATTCGTACTTAATCACGTAGCGCCATCTACTATTAAAAAGAGAAGATAAAAGTAATAATTGTAACTGCAATAATATTACTTATATTAAATAACGAGCCTTTTCCGCCATTACAGAATCCCAAATAGGATCCTTTTGTTTATTTATATAGTCCTCATTTAAAATTGGGCTAAATAGTATGATTAAGAGAAATTAATTCAATAATAAAAACAAGAAGGTTAAAAAAATGATATTTTTATTGATAAATAAATCGTGGTATTCACGAAAAAATTATTTGATAATTTCGTTTAGAAACAAACGTTCTATATTTAGTTTCACCTTTCAATAGATATGTTATTTAATAGAATATAAATTGTTTATTATTGATCATTTTTTTATCATTGTGAATATATATATAGAAAAGAAAAATCTTTCAAGAAAATGACAGATTATAAAATAAATAAATAAACTGGAAACGAAAAATAATGTCATAAAAATTTAACTAATTAAAGTGATTAACATCATCTATAATTAATTAATAACTAATTAAACTTATAAATAATTAAAAAAGTTTAATTATCTTCTAATTTTAATTCTTCACTTTATGACAAATTATTAATCAATATCTATAAATAAATTTAAGAAAATATTCACTAGAGGATGACTTCACTCAGGAGGCAATAAAATGTATTTATATTAATTCACTGACTGAAAATCAAGTTAACAATATGAAAACTGTTTACTATCATTTATCGAGAACATATAACAGTATAAAATTGCAAAACAAGCATATTAGGAAGCGAGAAAGAATGATAATGAAATCCCATCTTTATAAATATGGAATAAGTAAAGTTAAGTATATGTGTATAAATATGAATCGATTATGGAAAATTTAATCGGGAATGCAATGCAAAGGTATCTTCTGTATTCTTATAATAAAGTAGAATTTTTATTTCAAAAAGAATCTTCACAATCTTAAAAAAATTTAGTATTTTTATATCTCCATTTAATGATTCCACCAGTCAATCGAATTCTACAATTTAATAAGGAATATTAACATTTTATTTGATTATTTATTTAAGAATAGGATTTTTAATTCAGAAACAGATGTTCAAGTTTTTCAAATTTAAAATTAATAATAAGGCCGTGAAAATAAGATTAAAGGCGAAAAACAAATATCTTGCGACTCACACTCGAGCAAAATATTCTACTTTAACTTTTCCTACTTTTTAAAATTGTAATCCCAAAATTTCACATTGACCCAACGAGAATAAAGTATGAAATTAGTCATTATAAAGAAAATTTATTTAATTTGAAAACATTTATAAATTATATGAGATGTAATATTCATTTTTAAATATTTTTAATATGCTTTTTTACTAAAAACTAATTTTCTTGTATTTTAAATTATTGGTAATTATTTATCCAATTTTATAACAGCAAATAGTAGAAACAATCGTGCGTGCTAAATTTATAGCAAACCACTTTTTAAATGATATTCTGTTTCATAAGATATTTGAAGATTATCATAGCAAATGGTGAGATTTGCAAAAAAAAAACAATGCGTTGAATTTTATTTTGGTTTTATAATTATAAAAACCAAAATTCTGTACTCAGGAAGCTGATTTTTTAAAAATAATTAGTTTGTAATTGTTG
>JAOUZG010044845.1:7307709-7332112 GCA_026289955.1 Argiope argentata
ATCTATCTATCTATCTATCTATCTATCTATCTATCTATCTATCTATAAACAGTTATGATAATGATTAGGAACATAAACACTTCTGTCAACATTTTTACTACAATGCACTTGAAGAGACCCAAAGACACACAAAACATTTCCGGTAAATTTTTGTCCTTTCGGATAGAAAAAGAAATTTTGTGCTCTCCTCTGTCTTTTCAACAAAAGAAATTATTTAATTTGATTTGAAGAAGACCGTGATGAATGATTCCCCAGAACATCTCCGAGTTGTTCCGCAAATATTTGATTGAACTCAACCATACTTCAATTCGGAACTGGAGTGCTTTTGAAAAGGCAGTGAAAAAAAAATCCGAAACTGTGAACCCTAACGTTCTGAGCTTCCTGAGTGTAGAGAAGAGCTCGAATAGCATCAGAAGTTAATTAGTTTCGTTAAGTACGGAAGTAACTGTTTGAAGATACCGCCTGTGTACTTAAGCTAAGCGTTAAATATTCTGCATGTGAAGTGATCTTTTTCTCGGTGAATTCTTTTGCTAACGTAAGGCTAAGTTTGAAGATCACCGAGAAATGTAGTTTCTGGAAAATTAATGCTGGGAAGGAAAGTGAAAAGTTATTTTGCTGTCGATAATTATTTATTATTTAAACATATATGTAAATAATTTCTGTAAATAATGCACAAGTTGCAGTATTTTTCGGTCAATTATTTCTTTCCCTACCCCAAATTTTTTATACCAAACGTAATCACCTTTTATTGTTGTGATGAACTGTTTATTAGATAGATCTCATTATTAGATAAATAGATCTGTATCGATGGAAGGTGGTCACCACTGTACCGATTGAAGTTCGCGATACGAACCCGCGACGCTAGCGCCAGTATCCGAGTAACATGACCATAATACAAAAGTCGACTCCGGTATCGTAGATATTATCTGGCTTGTGAAACTAGCGCCACAGTTCTCCCCCACCAGTGAGTCGGTGAAGAAGCGAACCATTTTTATTGAGCCAAGCGTTATGGCGAGTTGTGGCTTGCTTACGTCAAGCGGGTCTGACGACTTTTTTTGCTTGCTTGTTTGCGTCAAGTGTGTCTGACGACTTTGCTTTTGTTTGCTTGTTTGCGTCAAGTGTGTCTGACGATTTTGCTTTTGGTTGCTTGTTTGCGTCAAGTGTGTCTGACGACTTTGCTTTTGCTTGTGTCAAGCATGTCTTACGACTTTGCTTTGCTTGTTTGCTTTGCGTGAAGTCGGGTTGGCGGCTTTGTTTGCTGGCTTTAAGTAAATTGGACGAGTTTGTTTTTGCTGTGGGTAGATGGCGCCACGACTGTTGCAGGAGGTTGCGTTGCTAAGGTCACCGATGTACCGATTGAAGGTCGCGATACGAACCTGAGACGCTAGTGCCAGTAGCCGAGTAATATGACCATACTACAAAAGTCGACTTCGGTATCGTAGATGTTATCTGGCTTATGAAGCTGGCGCCCCAGATCTTAATATTTTTGTGTATTAAATCACACAGAAAGAGATATTTGAAAATATGTTAAGCTACATTCTTCTGTAATTTAGAGTGCGAGAGAACCAAAACATATGTTGTAATTGTTTATCTCATCACCATAGAAAAATTCAAAAGAAACTAGTAGCAATGTAACTACCTGTTATGCTATTGCTATTAAAAAAATTAAAAACTGTCATACGATATATAATAATCATCCTAATTTTTATTACTGTTATTTGGAATAACATAGAGGTGTGAATTATTAATATGAAATGTAAAAAAATCATTTTAGGGTTCCATTACAATTTTACGGTGCAATTAACCTTTAATAATGTTTCTGGTTAGCTTTGATGTGATGGTAACTGCTTTAGGATACTCAATAATTTTGAATGAAATATCATATGTATGTCTAAAACGGAGCAGTTTTAACTTATTTAAATTTGTTATAATTGCTTATTCATCATCATTGAAAAATTCAAGAAACTAATACTGATATTAACTATCATGCTGCTGCTATTAAGAGAAATAAAAACTATTTTATGGTAAATAAATACTTGGCATCATCATCTTGATTTTTTACATTTATAGTACAGACAATTATAACTTTGTGCTTTATGTAAAGGGTGGGTTTTATTACAATTTTACTGCGCTAACAATCTCTAAAAATATTTCATGATGGTTTTGATACGATAATTCTTTGCTTCAGGATACTTAAAAAGTTTGCATGAAGTGTCGTAAGCATATTTAAAGGACATTAATTACTCCACTTTTTCTAGGTACAGCCAATAAATAATGAGGCAGAAAGTAATGCAATATTACCAAAATAGTGAGGAAGATTGCTGTAATTGGGGAAAATTATTAGACTGAATTGAAATGTCAAATTCTTCTGCGGAAGGATGTAGATTTACGTCCTCCATAAAAGGCATGATATGATAAATAATGATTACTTTCTTCATGGAATAATTTTTCATCTATGAATGAAGACATGTTTACTCTTTCAATAAAGGTAAGTAAGAATATTTTTATTATTATTTTCCACAGTTCATCAGAAATTTTTCTGAAAATGAAATTATTTTTATAAAATGTAATTCCAAGAGAAAAAGACTTTTTTAATTCAAAATAATAGAAACGGCTTTCATTTTCTAAAAAATAACAAAGAAAATATTTGGAATCATGTTCACTTAATCTAAAAAAATCGATAATTTAAATATTTCTTGAAAGTTCATGAACTTTCAAAAATCTTCTATTTGTGATAATTTATTTATCTTATCATTTTTGTTAATCGCTGTTTTAATGGTCTTGATAAGACAAGCCTGAATGGTTCAATAAAACGCAAAATTTAACTCGCATTTCTCTAAATCAAAAGTTTTATCTAGCTTCAGTTAAATAAGGATTCAAATACATGTAGGATATCCCATAGAACTATTTTAATTAACCAACATCTGCCTTCATCTTGTTTTGTCAACACCCGATGATATATGAAATCCAAAGCAAGAGTTGTAATGGTTAGATCATTTCCCAGAGGACGACAAATTTTAATTAGTTTAGCATTCCAGAACAATGCCATCTATCGGTCTTTTGAAAGTCTGTCCCAATTAATTTCGAGGCAGAGGCTCCACTAACTTTCGTCAAGAGAAGACGTCTGTCTTCACGCTTCAGCGATTCCCGCAAAGTTCAGCGGATACGCGATAATATATATTTTCAGTCATAATGTTTCCCTACCTCTAACGTCCTCCTAGAGGAAATAACCTAACTTTCTGATTATTAAATATCTCAATGTTTTAATTCTTTTTAATATTTCCCTGTACATACTCCCCCTGTAAATATTCCCCTTTAACTCTAAATAAATTCTTTTATTTTTTCTAAAGAAGTCTCTTAATCCTTCGTTTGTATTCTTTTAATTTTGGTTTAGAAACTGACCCATAAATATTAAAATCCCCTAGACATCACTCCACTAAAACCCTGCTATCTGAAGAGTCTAATTTTTTTTTCGAAGGTTTATTTAGACTCCCACATACATACATGGTAGAGAACAAAAAGATATGAAATAAAAACAAACAAAAAAGAATATGACGAATCCTTCTTTTTCGGACACTTTCCAAAAAGTTTGCCGATTTTCATATACAATGGAAACTCATGGTACTTCTAAGTAACCCAAGGGGCAAGAGTTGTATTTTGGTGCCTAATAGGTTGCTTGGGAGTGTGCCCATCCCCAGAGCAAATGGATTATGGACAGGGCGAGATCATTATTCATGTGTCTGACTGTCTTGAAAGCTGTCTTCGCTGTTCTCGTTTCCTATTTATCTTTATCTCTACTTACAACAAAGGGGGGATGTGGGCATGTGTTGGAGATCTACAGGGACCAATGATCCAGTGGCAAAAATTTTTGTATAGACATACAAGCATCGAATGAAACAAATGTGAAGTGTCATTTCTTTAAAATATAAATTTAATTAATATAAATGATTTTAGAGCTTTCCAACATTAAGTTCCAAAAATATTATTGAAAAAATATTTTTATTCCTTCTTAAAATTTAAAATTGTATATCAATGTATTTGTCGTGTACTTTTTTTGCTGAATTTTGATAATTATTTAAATAATATGTTTAAGAGATATTCAGTAATTTATTTCATTGTTACAAAAATATTCGGTACTAATTCTTGAAATGTTTAATTATGTGGCTTTTACATTTTAATGAATGAGGATTTCAAGGAAAAAGAAATACAATTATTAAAAAAGCAAAATAAATAAATAATCGAGACTCGATTTTTATTTTTTATACCTCCACAAATCATCAAATACTTTTTGGGAACAATGACTATCTGTTGTAGCCTTTGTCTGAGAACTCAGTAATTAAAAGCACTTATCAGTGGTTAGCGCTAGGCCCGAACTCCCAATCTTAGGGTTAGTAGCCGAATAACATACCGATCGAGCAAAAGGGACCTTTCAGTTGGAAGGAAGTTATCTGGATTATATAACATTCACCACACACTTTTAAATGAACGTATGAACGGTTTCTACACTGAACTTAAAGATTTTTATCGGGTTTTGAACGGAACCCGTCATAAGAAATTCATCTATTTATCCGAGTGCACAATTATTAACAAACAATGAACCACATAAATCCTTTGAACACAATTACTACTAAACATAAAACATTATGTAAATAAAACTCAACATGAAACTGTTTTAGCATCAAAGGTGCAGAACTATATCAAAGGTTGATCCTAATACATTAAGAAGTCCTCAAGCCGGTATCCTAGCACAGAGATAGTGCGTCTTCCTCGTAATCTGGAGGTCCCGGGCTCGAGTCCCGGTTCGGGCATGATTGTTCTTCTGTGTGCTATCTGTGAGATGTGTGAATGTGCCCCCCTTAAAAAGGGGCTGTGCAAGCAAATGTGGTGAGTGTGTATTTAAAGTCGCACTCTTGGCCCTAGTTGGCGCTACTTCAACAAGAGACACTTATTTCGGCTTAAATTCGCTGAAGGATCAGTGATTTTGTCCATGGTAAGTGCCATTAGTAACAACAACATCAATAGCAACATAAGTCATCATATGTGGTGTTGTATTTTACGCATAAATGTTGTTGTTGTTACTTATGGCATTTGCCGAATTGGACAATCCCCTTGCTGTATGTAGCAGCAGATTTAAGTCGAAAGGAGCGTCTCTTGTTTTTGAAGTAACACCAACTAGGGCCAAGAGTGACTTAACTACACACTCACCATATTCGCTTGCACAACCTCTTTTTACATGGGGGCACATTCACACATCTCACAGATAGCACACAGAAGAACAGCCATGCCTGAACCGGGACTCAGAACACGAGGAAGACGCGCTACCTCTGCGCCAGAAAGCCGGCAGGCATAAATGTAAATGTGGCGTTTAAAAACGCAGTACATAAGTGAAACATCATGAAATTGTTACTGAAGTAGTAATTGCTATGAAAGTGTTATTGAATAAGCAGCAAGTGGTCTGACATTTATATACAGTTTTATTTATTATGATGCTGTTGTTACTAATGGCACTTGCCATGGACATTACACATTTAAGCCGAAAGGATCGTTTCTTGTTTTACAAGTAGCACTATCTAGGGCCAAGAGTACGATTTAGCTACACATAGGTCACAACCCTTTTTAGGGGGAGGACTTCATTTATGAATATTCATTAATTCATCTCAAATCGTAATTTAGACCTGGAACAGAGAACAATCACCTCTGAGTACCTCCAATGGTATTACTCTCGACATGGAGAACTTTGTGACCACGACAGATTTAACTAGCGCCAGCCGCCACACACTCGGGGAATATTTTGGCCGCTAAGTTTCGAACTCGTAAACTAAGGAGTGCGAGCCCAACGCAACGCTCTACCAACCAGGCTATTCCGGTCCAGTTTTATTTACTATACTATTGAAGCAAAAATGTTTATGTGAGGGGCTAATTTAACAAAATCCCAGTTACTCGAAGCTATCCCAACGGCTTAAATCGGAAGGAGAGAATCTCCTTTATGAGATAGTACGAGAAAAAGTATCGGGAAGATCACCTCCACTGACTTTATATTATTGGAAAATCAAGGAATGGCTTTGTTTAGTTTTTAGTAGGAGTAAAAAAGTCGACTTACCGAACCAAGAAAACATAAGTGTAATTAGAAATTAGTTCATTCATATAGTTACAATCTGAACGATACTATGATGTCAAGAGACTGGATTCCATTAGGAAGGTTTATGTACTTAATAAACAGAATAAGTGTAAAGATATTAATATGACATGGTTTTAATATCTCTCATAATTTGAGGATTATAAAGAATAACCTTTTGTTGAGGAAGTTACGAGTATTCCTCTTTGCTTAATGAATTGAAATATATACAAGTATAAATAGTCAATATAACAGAAAGATAATCGCGAGAGGCATCTAATATATATAAAATATTTCGAAACTTTTACTTAGATTTTACGATGAAAATACAGAGATTTAATTAAAAATAAAAATAAAAATGTAGGTTTAAGGAAGATAAGACGAATTATGAAGATAAAATTGTGATTTAAATAATATAATTCAATTTTTTAAATATAGTAATTTATCTATTTATGTACAACCCACCAATGGTAACTCATTTGACTGATCAGAATTATTGGGTTTTCTTTTTTTAATTCGAACCAGTACTTTATTTTTGTTATAGAAGCCTTTTTTATCAATTAATTCTCAGATGTCTCGCCTATATAAGATCTAAATTTTAAGTTTAGAATAAATTTTGAATTATTTCACGAACAGGGGGTATATAAATTATTTATGAGATAGAATTTTAGAGGAAATAGCAAGTTTCAAGAATTATGTTCTAACTATTTATCATATATTGTTACGTTTCACGTACTAAACTACTTTTATTGCTTTCCTGTGACATTTTTAAAAATGGTATTTCAAAACCAACTGTTACAACTTCTCTTCGTAAGAAATATTTCATTTTTTACGAACTACATACACCGCTTTCTCTCTAGTATATTTTTCAAACTAGTACAACTTTCTGACAAAGGCAGATTCTGGTAGAGAAGAACTGTATAAAATAGAAGCCCTTTTTTCACTATTAGTAAGCTTCAGAACTTGTTTTCATTTCTAAAGTGTCTGATAAGGTTCATATACGTCATTTCCAGAGGTATGAAAAGAAAAATGAAAGATATGTTAAATATACTTTTTAATATAAAAGAAAATATTATGAATTAAGAACAGTACGGACTTTTTCTTTGAAAATATTCGCCTTTTTTATAGTCCTAAAACCATAGACTTCTGAAATCAAGCTGTTGTAAGGATTCGTTCAGAAATTTATGTATATTAAAATTATTGGAATTTTTAACAGAAGATATAAATGTTCATTCAAGTATAATAAAAAATTAATTTATAGTAATTTATAGTATATAATTACTATAAATTATTATAAGTATTAATTTATAGTATATTTATAGTAATATTAATTTATTTTATTAATTCAAGTATAAAAAAAATTATAAAACCATATCATGAATACTATTAAAAGATTTAGAAACTAATATCAAAATTAAATAATATAACGTCAGTTCACATTAGTTTAATTTCAGTTATAAATTTTTTATTAAATTAATCATTGATTAAAACTTATTTTTTCGTTTATTTGTTCATTTGCGCGCTTTAACACACCCAGATCATGAAATATTGATACGGTTGATTTGTAAAATGAATTTAAAAACTAAATTAAATACAAATGCAAAAAAAATCTTTATTTTGGCACTAAATTAGACAAAAAATATTCAATAGCATTAAAAAAAGGCATAAAATTCATACATAAAATTAAAAGAAATTTTAATGAACAAATGATCAATTCTTGCAAACACATTAAAATAAAATACAGATATAATAAAAATCAAATATATTTTTTTTAAAAAAAGCATAAAACTCACTATATCAAGTATGATGATTTAAAACTCTTATATTTAAATATAAGTATAACAAGCTTATAATTATCTTATATTTAAATGTAAATTTAATAAACTTATAATTACCTTATATTTAAATACAACATAAATGTTATGTTTATAGTTCCTTGAATTTTTTAAAAATTCAAACACTGATATAATTCAAGCAGTTCTTATTTAAATAAATATAATCCATTGCGGATGAATTGGAAATATGAATTTCTTTCAGTTTCATTTATTATTAACTAAAATTTTAACCCATACAATTAGGTTTTAGCTTCTGTTGAAGCTCTTCTACCTGATCCACATTATCTTATGAATGAACCCCTGTACGAAGGGCAGCTCATAGTTGAGAATAAAAAGCTTTCAGTATGGTTTTTGGTTCTCTCCACCCTGGATTATACACTAAAATGTAGGAATTTGGCTTTTCCCATTAATGACGGGCGGAGGGAAGGGTTGTACCGGAGCCGGCGATGGCCTTGAAGACTCAGTAACAGTTCCCTCTAGTGTTGCTGCATTGGCGACTCGATCATCCAGTTTTTTCTAACTGTACGTCTTCGGGCGGGGTCAGATATGACTTATCTAATGAATTTATTTAAAATTTGGTGTGATAAAATTGAGAAGACATGAACAAGAAATAATAGAATTTTGATTTATATATAAAGTATTTATTAGAAATAAATGTTATATATAAGGTATTTATTAAAAATAAGAATTTTATATTTAAGTTATTTATTAAAAAAAGTTATATTTAAGTTAATTGTTAGAAATAAAAAAGCTATGCGTAAGGTGTTTATTAGAAATAAAGAAATTAGTATCGAAAGGTTCAATAAAACTTAATTACTAGAATTCTTATTCTGACTTCATCTAATAATTTAGCCAGCTATTTAATTTCAACTTTACACCTGGATTTTAGATTTTAAGACAATTTATTAGTTTGGTTTATAACATTAATATTGTAGTTAAAATTAATTATTTCATTAATTTCTAAAAATAGTTTGTTGTGCAAAAAGTTTTCAGCTTTCAATTTTTTCATACATTAATCCAGTATGAAATGTTTTGCGTTTAGATTCGTAATTTAATGCTTTGCTTACACATGGCCAGTTTTTATTTATTTATTTTGTTTTGGAAAAAAAATTATTACTTTTAATGTATTAATTTCCGCAGTTTTTGCTCTTAATTCTTTCTGATGCGAGATTATGATTTTTTTTTTCATATGATTTTCCATTTCATTTCTATAGTTAGGTATGTTAAGTAAAATTAGGTATGTTGTCTTTTTTTATTTATGCTATTATGTTTCTCTGAGCAAATATTTATTAATTTTATAGGATGCGCAGTGAAAAGGAAAAATTCTGGTTTACCAAAAAGGCAATTTATAGCCAAGCATGGAATGACCGAATTTATTCTATGAAATTTCGGTAAACATAAATCATTCCTTTTTACGCATGTGCTGTATAGTAGCCGTTTTATAAATGACCGAGTGTAAATGCGGTATAATGATAAATTTAGAATGAATTTTAGATTTCTTTACATTGACTGAATGGTTTCAAAATTTAATACATATCGAACTTTGGTTGAATCTAGCTCAATTTCCACAAAATATCTTTATAGTCTACTATTATAATATAGTCTACTGTTGGCACTGTTATAAGTTAGCACACTCATTTATTAAGCAGTTAGAAATACTACTAACCCATTGAATGATGCACCTAAGCAATTCTAAGATTAATTCAAGTGACAGATCAAGTTAAATAAGATGAGTAGATAGAAGATTCAATTTATATCAGGAATTTCACTTTAGAAGCTATACCCAGTGATTTCGACTACACACATCCCCGATTAATTCTATTTAGCTTGCGATTAGACTAGACATAGAGTCTTTGCAAGACAAACCATGAGGAATCTTGACTCAAAACTTACTGAATAAGGAATTATGAATGCGTAAATTATCTTGCTAGCTTTCATTGAAGTTTGAGTGCTTAGCTACTTAGCTATTTGGAATCTTTAAATTCCTTCAATGAATAGGCAAATGCTATGAATTAATTCCTGGTAGCTTTCTGATTTAAGTCTTCCATTTAGAAATAGCATTCTATTCGAATAACAAGACTTTACCAAGAGATGGATGAGAAACATCGTCCTTATCTCTTGAAGAATAATTGAGTTTCAATTCAAAAATCATGTAGAGAGTAGTTTAAAGACATTTAAAATAATTGTGACATCGTTCTAAAATGTTGATGCATGGATTTATCCTGTGGAAGCATCAACAAAATATTTAGCGTTATATAATCTAGTTTAAAGAAGTAAAAAAATCGTTAAATCGTTATCGTTTATTTTATATAAGTGATAATATAATCTTCCAATATAACAACTGTTCTTGGATTGTTTTTTTTTTGAGATTACTAAAAAAACATGTTTGTATTGATTCTTAATATGAAGAAAGTTCAACAACATAATTCAGAAAATAAATGAAACAGCCACCTGTAATTGAAATGGAACTTCTAAAGACTTTGCTATGCTTCAAATCTGAGACCAATATCATGCCGAATAAATAATAATTTTTTTTAAAAAGATAGTTATAAGGAAATGATTACTGAAATGTAAATAAATAAAGAAACAAAGAAACATTTTGCTGAAAGCTTTTCACATCTATTGTAGCAACATATTAAATCATCATATAGCGAGAGAACAGAGAACTTTCTTTTACAGATGTTTGCTTTTCTTAACGCCAGTTTATTTTTATCTCTGATAATAATAAAAGATAATGTGTATGTTTATCTCTAAATTCCAAAGTTTAATTTTCTACTTACACATTTCCGAACTTATAAATTTTGAATTATTTTTTAAATTTTAAATTTCAAATTTTCATTAAATAAAGTTAAATTAAGTTTTGGATGTTTTATAAATTCTCGTAAACCTTATTCACAATTTAAAAATTAAAATTATTAAAAATGGTCTTTTTAAAGATATAAATATTATTTTTGCACATTTTGGTATTACCAAAATGTTGCTGAATTTGAAATTACCAAAATGTTGCCAAAATAATATTTATATCAAAAATTACCAAAATGCTTGTTGAAATTACCAGAATGTTGCTGAATTTTGGTAATTTTTGGAAAATATATTGCATAATTTTTATGAATAAATTTCATTGATGAGAAAAAATTAAAAGTATTTTTTTTCGCATATTAAATATTTAATCAGAGGATATTTTTCTTCCCTGAAAGCTGT
Organism: Argiope argentata; assembly: GCA_026289955.1. NCBI lineage: Eukaryota > Metazoa > Arthropoda > Arachnida > Araneae > Araneidae > Argiope > Argiope argentata. The sequence continues at coordinate 7,318,861 of JAOUZG010044845.1, forward strand.
GGAAAGAGTAATTGTTTTATATCTATGTAATTGACATATGGAATAAGAAAGTAATGTAGTGCCATTGAAGTTACAAGATCGATTATCAGAACAAGTTAGACCTTTAAAATGTTTACGCCAAGTGTTTCAGCTAATCGCATGAGATACGAGTTTAAGCCATTATGCATTGTAATTCCCTTTATTAAGTTGATTCGTTGTTGCTCTTTCTTATGGCACTTACCATAAACAAACTCACGGAGGTAGTCAGCAATTTAAGCCTAACAGCGTCTCTTCTTTTGTAGTAGCGCCAACTAGAGCCAAGAGTATGTCTTTTGCTACTCAGGCATCATGTTCGCTTGCCCAGGCCCTTTTCACAAGGGACCACATTTACAGATAGATTACCGAAGAACAACCATGAACGAACCGGGAATCGAACCCGAACGTCCAGATCACGGGGAGTGCGTTCTACCACTATGCCAGGACGGTGGCAAGTTGATTTGTATACACATTAAATGGAATAAATGTATATTAAATAAAATAGCACGGTATTGTAAGTACTAGATTTAAAAAAAATCCTTGGGGGATCATAATACGAACAAAAGATTTAACTGAAAATAAGCATTACCAATTTTCTTGGCAAACTAATTAATTCCTAAAGGCTGTTAGTATCTAGGAATGATTGATGATCTGCCTTTATTTTAATAGAAATAAAATTGTCAATCTCGATGTAACTCCAGAATTCTATGAATGGTATGATTTGTGTGATTCCTTGATGACTATCTATGTTATCCAAAGCCACTTGTATTATTTATGAAAGATTCATAATCAAATTCTATAAGTATAAAATAAATGAACTTATGCGTAACTTTTGATTATGTAATATTATACACATGTAATTAAGTATCAATTGGCCAAATTTGTAGAGTCATATTTCGGATAAAGACTTACACAACATTTCAATGATTCCCCTTGAAAACGTAGAAGAATTTTCAATGTTTTATAATACATTTTTCAATAATAGACTGCCTTCTAAAACTTTCTAATTCTATTTTTTGCCTTTCGACATAAGTAATTCTTCACAATTACGTTTTAAGTATGAAGTAGAAATTTTTGTATTTAAAAGTAGAGATAGCAGGTTTTTTAGTATGCTAAAGTTTATCATTGTTCTGCTTAAAAATATGCTCTACTCCTAAAATGCAATAAAGTCGTTCTGTTCTAGTTAGCTGAAGATATCCAAAATTTTGAATAAACTCTCCTGAAAATGAAGGCTTATTCTTAGGTGAATACTCTCGCAGCAGAAACAATAGAGGAAAATTTCCTGGAGCAGTAACTGGATTAACATTATAATCGTGTTTAGGTATCTTTACAGACCTAACCAACCGTGGTCTTTGAAACCAGATTAGAACAGGCTGCGCCCAAATTTAAGTTAAACAGGTGAGAGGGGAAAGTTTGGAGTCTAAGAGTTGGAAAGATACCGAATTTCTGTAATTTTTCCAGAATATTAGATTGTTTTACAGAAAGATAAATAGAAGGTGCTTTAGTGTGATATAATAAGTATATCCTACCTTATTTTAAAAAAAGATAATAATTTTTATGTTTCATAAAAATTATGGTTTTATTATTTTTTAAAATTTAAATGGATAATGCTAAAAGAAGCTTAAAAATTATTTATTTGAAGGTAATTACTATTTATTTTTTCACACAAACTATGACAAATGGTTTTATTATTATTTTAATTTAAATGGTGACTGCTAAAAGAAGTTTAAAAATTATTTATTTGAAGGTAATTGCTATTTATTTTTTCATACAAAATATGACAAAACATTATCACATTTTGAATGTTTTAAAAAAATCATCTGTGGTAAAATTAATTTTATTTCATTTTTGCTGACTTTTTAAACGTGCTATTTTAATTGCTTTGCTTTAGATCTGTTTTTTTTTATGTAAATGAACCTCTCAAATGGAGATCAATCCCATGACATCATAACGCTATTAAAATTGAAGATACCAGGTTTATTTTCTAAATTTCGTAGTACTGCTATTTAAACTATTTAATTATTTTGGCACATTGCCAAAAATGTTTTGTACAGCGTGTGCGCACAGACACACAGACACACGTACGCACACACACACAAATCAAAAGATTAAATATTTTATGCAACTATGAAATCGGTTTGAATTTCAAACCAACACTAATATCTATGGTTTTAATTTAGACTCAAAACATTTTAAAAATTTAAAAACACATTGCACGATTCTTTAACTATTTCATTGAAAAACAATTTCTGAAATTTTAAAAGGAGTAAAATTTGTTTTTCAGCAATAATATCTTTAGAATGTATCAAAAAAATGCCAAAATGCTTCTTGATAATTCAGTTAATTAAATTAAAAAAGCGCACACACACACACACACACACACACACACACACACACACACACACACACACACACACACACACAGCAAGAGAGAGAGGGAGAGAAAGACGCTTTGCACATTTAAAATCAGTTTGAAGCCATTTTCATCCTTTCTGGAAGTGTTTATCATTAAAATATTTCAAACTTGAAAATGTGCTTTTACACTTTTATTCTTTGATCTTGAAATTTTTTTTTGAACCATAACATAAAAAACATAACCGAAATATAAAAAAAAAATTCTTTTTTCAAAATATTTTTTTTTCGTCTAGGAATACTTATACAATTCATTTGGTCTTAAATATACTTTCTTAGTTCATTATCTTTTTATACCTCGCTTTTTGTTGTGCTGATTTCAACATTTTTATTTCCATTTTTTATTACTAGAAAATGATACATTTTTTGTTGATGCATGTAGTAAGGGTGAATAAGAAAGTAGAAAGATTTTGAAAATCATTTTGGATTTCTAAAATTCCTGCTTTTATGCTGTAACTATTTGATAAATAATAGGACTTCAAAATAACAAATATATTCTGACTTCAAAAAAGGTTCATAACTTCAGTAACTACAACTCTTTTTGTCTCTGTGTATTTATATTTTTGTCAGTTGTAAGCATTGTTATTCAAGACACATTTTTTACTAAACATCGCTTTTCACAATAGTCAGCAAAATAATTTTAAAATAAACTCTGAAGTCTTTTTCAAATTTTTTTTCCTTTTATATAGAGAATCTTGAGCAAAGTAAATCTTTATAATCAAAAGAAAAGTACACAGAAATGTTTAAAATTTTGTTTCAAATTTTGTTTTATGAAAAAAAAATTAAATCGTAATAATTTTAACTACCTTACAGCGCATTAAATAGAAGAATAGCAATGAAAAATACTTATATTTATTTAAAACTTTAAATTTTAACGATATTTATTTTGTAATTATCAGTTTATATACATTTTATCATCTATTATTTATAATTTCCATAATAAAAAATTTGATGAAAGGTTTTATATATAGCTTACCACTTATTTTCAGTAGCGAATAAATTTCTTTTATTCATAAAATCTGAGTTAAAGTAACTTACTTTAAAATTATTTCTACTTAATAAAACATGACTATTAAAGAAATGTTTATGTATCTTAAATAAGACAATTATCAATTTTTCTTCATTAAAAATGAACATTTTAAACTAAAAAAATGTTTGTATTTGCTAATATTAAATATCGCTGGATTAAATATTTACATGTCGAAGGTTTATGAGACTTATTTGAAATTTTGATTATTCTGTGGGCGAATTTATATTTTCTAATATTTCATATAAGCATTTAACATATTTTTTATTTCTTCTAAGGCCTTGTTCTCTGTTAGATATCACTGCATATTATTTTTTTAAAAAATTAAGTCTACGATTGCAAATTACGAGCCATCATACAAGAACGCTATTATTTTTAAAGTCATTATTGTCTTAATTAATTTAAGTCATTAACCAGTTTAAACCCGTTTGAAAATGTAATACTGGTAAAAACAGGTCAAAATCTTTAAAAACGCATCTGTTTTCAAAGAAGCATACATAATAATAATGCAATGCCGGTAAAAACAGGTAAAAATAACGATTAAAAGGTATTGATGAATACTGCCATTTATGCTTTATTCATTGCCTACGTGATTTATAGATTCATTTATTTGTTGTCTTCGCTTATTCAATTACCCCCTTACCTAACAAAAACCCTATTATGTTCTCATATGATAATAGAATCATTTACCATATAGGCACTTATTTATTTAAAGACAAAGATATGGTACAGTAAGAAATGTTAAACTACTAAATGCATAATATAAGGAAATCATAATCATAAAAATAAATATTGTTAAATATTAGATCATCAAAACATTTAAAAACCTATATGGAATTGATGGATTATATGAAAAACGTAAATCTAGAAAAATTAATTTTTTTATTATGGATTATCCACTTTTGACATCTATATGTTTCATAATTAATGATTTTTATTGATTCCAATGAAATATTTCGTATAACTAAATTTTAATTACTTTCGCATTAATTTTCTTTTTAAATTTAAACTTTTTTGTAGATGTATAACTTGTATTATCTTAAAAACCTTACATTGTACTTTGAATTTCCTTAATTTTCTATACATATCTTTAGACTTGGAATTATCCTTCCTTTTTTCTTATATAAAAGGGAAAAAAATTCTATTTTTTTATTCTTCTGTAAATAACAAAGAATTAAAAGTATTTTTCGTAAAAAAGGGGAAACTTTCAACCATTTTGGCAGAATAAAGAGAACGAATTTTAATCACATTATCTGAAAGAAGAGATGACAAACTTTAGTCAAAGTTTCTCTTTTCCGTATTGGCAGCGACATCTGACGGAACGGAGGTAAATTATGACGCCACTTTGCTGTCTTAGCGGATTACATTCTCAAGTAATTATATTTCAGGATCTCAGCTGAGTGTGTCTTGTGTCACTTTTATTGGCATAATATGTCAAAAGAAAGAAAGTGAGCCTTATTTATTTGTATAAAAAGAGCCATCATATTATAATAGGAAGTATCGAGTAATGGAAAAACTTATTGCGTTGAAAATGCTGTAGAAATATATTTTATGTAATACTTGCAACTTTTTGGAAAATGCTGATTTGATTAAAATATGAAATATATTTAATTTAAGCGTAATGTATAAAATATTTTTATATATCAGGCAATGGATATTCCGTTAGATGGACGCCAACGGAAAATTGCCAAAGAAATTTGGCGAAATTTACTTGGCGAAATATATTAGGCGAAAATATTTGGCGATATTTAGCTTTTAAAATCTCGGTAAGAAATTTTGAGGAATTCTACATTATTTGGCGATTTTCCGCTGACGCTTGGCTGATGGAAAAGTACCAGACAAGGAAAATTAATATACTTACGCCCTATTTTGTGTATAGTGTAATGAAAAACTAAGCTCTAGATCAATTTCTAAAATGTTATGGCGCTAATAAAACCTTAGGTGAATGAATAATATAACATTGTGTTTAGAAGCAATATGTTTACATTTTCTGATTTCTCTTATAAACTGTACCAATTTTAAGCAAATTTTTTATTCTTTAGTTTTTAAAATTAGAAACGTACAACCAAATATTTAATGAAGTAATAAACATAATTTGAATTACAGTGCAACAATACATTACATTGTTAAGGAGTGGAGAAAAATAAAGGAAAAAAATCTATGGTACTTTCGTATTAGACCGTCGATCTTTACCAACAAATTTGAAGACATCACGAATGGGCTGCTAAACTGACAATATTGGCAAAAAACAGGCAATATTTTTAAAATTGTTAAAACCTTAACTGTCTGCCGCCATTTTGTTGGTTTCGTTGCCGTCGATGGTTTATCGCCAAATTTGAATCCGTTTCCAATGAGCTATTAAACCGTTGGCGTCGACGGTCTTATCTGTAAGTATCAAATTTATTTTTATAAAACGCGTACGTGGACGCAAAATCAGGTCAAATTTATTAATCGGCGTTTGGCAACACTTTGACCTCGCCCGCGAATGTTAACACGTGATTAGTTAAGATTTTCACATGAACGCTATTCTTGCATCGGTTTAAATTTTTTTTTCAAAAAAATTAGAGACAAAATTTTTAAGATGAGTTTAAGTAGTGTTGTATTAATTTTAAAGCGAAATCGTCGAAAAAGAGAAGACAGGTTGACTGAAAATAATGCCGAATCATAAGACCCAGTCGTAATGAACTAGACAGGGTATACTTGCTGGCAAAGTTAATGCAAATTTCGTTCGAAAGAATTGTAAGCTTGAAAACTAAAACAACAGTAAAATGATGTTGCCATAATTTACGTCACAAAATATTTCTCAATTGCAATTTTTAATATTTAGAATTCAGCTTCGGAACTAAAAAAATATGAAAGTTGTTCCGAAGTATTTAAGTGTTATTTTTTTCAATTGCATGAGTAGATATATAAAACACAAACCACAAACTAGCTACTCGCCGGAAAACACACATAAAATCTTTAATAACCGGACCGTAGCAACAGCAATACTGGCGGAAACTGTGGTTGAATTCTAAGAGTCATCACCGGCCACGATACAACCCTTCCATAAAGGAAGTAAATTGCATCATATGAGGGATTCCATTACCTCCTTGCCATGGACAGAGAGGACCAATCATCATGCTGGAAGCATCTCATTCTCAATTATGAGTTGCCTCCCTTCTCAGTACTGAGGAGATATATAAAGACACGATTAAAAAAATATGAAAATAAATAAAAGAATAAAAAGATTAGCATAGGATTTTTAATATTTCATAAGCTATATTTCTCCCAAAAATGAAGTTCAAAAAATATTTTGTAAAGTATGCCATTATTTAATTGAAATCTTTAACCATCATTAATCTCGGTGTAACAATCGATCACCAAAGATGGTAAATTATTTATGAATTCATTTTAAGTTGTATTTTATATTTTTATATCTAAATTTAAAAAAAATAAGAGGATATACACTTTTAGAATAAATAATTTATTGTTCTCTTCTTGATTATTTCTTCCACGTATTTCTTCAAAATTATTTTAATATTTTCTGCTCTCGACATTCTTTTGAAAGTAGGGAAAAGTTAGTATTTTGAAATCTCTACTGATAGGGACGAAATTGGGATAAAAGAAGAAAGAGTAAACGAGGGAAAGGAAGAAGGAATAAAAAATATAAGCATTTTAAACATGCACTTTATTTTGTTCTTTATCTCTACTTTGTAGAGGAGATAAGCAGAATAAAATGTTTCTTGGCGTGAGAAGACGATTCTTGTTTGCTTTTTAAGCAGGTTTTTCCGATCAATCGGATGTTTATTGGGGGATAAAATCTGTTTACTTCGTTCCACCGCTGCTGAAAAGGCAAATTAAATTTTTAGAAGAAAGAATAATTTTCATTTTTGTTCTCATTTAAAAAGAAATGTAAAAATTATAAAGGATAAAATAAAAGAAGATGGTGACAATCTCTATTATTATATATATGTAGTCTATCCTATTAAAGTCTCTCGGCTTATTAGAGATTTGAGGTTTATCATCACTATTACTTGATAATTATCCTTGGCATTTAGTTGACTCATGGGGAATGTATGTTTTATTTTCTATTAATTAGAGCTATTAAAAAAAGCGCGAAGGTTTTGACTCCCGCAAAAAATATTTTTAAGTATCGAAATCCGATGCCGTGTTATTTTAATAACTTTACTTCCGTTCTGCTTATTGAATACATAAACATTCCTAATGGAATACATAAATTCCTAATGGAGTACATAAACATTCCTAATGGATTGTTTATGTACACAAAACATGTATTAAAGGTATATGTACACAAATTATACATTAAAGGCTTACTTTTTAGGAGGTTACTTTCCTAACTGCACATTATCTTTTGAGATGCTGTAAAATTTTTTTCTTATGCCGGTTCTATTTTGAGCAGATAACAGCAACAAAAAAATCTTCCTTTATTAACTTTCAGTAGTAAAAAAAAGATTTGATGAAGCAATGGCCATGGTAAGGATTTTATATCAAAAATAAGCAAATGTGTTGAAAATTAAGTAAAAATGTAAAAAAGTTAGAAAAATAATACATGATAGTCGGTATTACAAAAAGAATTGGTATTTTTTGTAATGGGTATAACAATTGGTATTTTTTAAAATTTTAAAATAATGTTACAGTTATTTTTATGCAATGATGTTTAGAAAATGTATCGGGGGGGAAAAATTATTCTTCTAGAATTTTTGTTATATATTAATGCTGCGACTAATAGCACTTGTCGTGGACAAGTCTTCGCTGATACGATCAACAGATTTTAAGCCTAAGAAACATGTCTCGTTGTTTTACAAGTAGCGCCATCTAGGAGCAAGAATAGGGGCCACACACACGACACAACCCTTATTAGGGGTTAAAATCATTCTTACAACTCAGATCGTAATTTAGACCTGGAACAGAGAGCGATCACCTCTGACCCAGAACTCCCAGTGATATTACTCGCAATATGGAGGACTTTGCTACCACGAACAGATTTAACGAGCGCCATTCGCCATACACTCGGGGAATCTTTCGGCAGGTGAGTTTCGAACTCGTAACCTAAGGAGTACGAATCCAACGCTCTACCAACTAGGCCATCCCGGCCCATTAATGCTGATTGTTTCAAATTCCTTTATCGAGAAGTAGACATTACAGTTATGTAAACTGCCAAAACTGAGCAAGTGGTAATTCCTAGACGTTTACGTCACTTGTGTTCTATATGGTTAAAAATCCTTTAGATTAATTCTTTACTGTAATTTTTCTTCAATTAATTATTTCTTCATTCAATTAATTATTTTACTGTAATGTCTTCGAATGTCTGTGTATGATGCTGTATAAATAAATACTTTTCATGTTTGAGATATTAAAGTGTTGAAAAAATTAGTTTTGTGCAATAATATTTTCAAGAGTTGTCACAGGGAATGACTGATATTTCACCTATTTTTTAACTATATAAATATCAATTAAAATTTCTAAATAGAGGCTTGCTATATCCTTCCAAGTATTTATATATTAATCTGACATTTAAGGTCAAGCGGTTATTGTTACAAAGCGGCAACAAACTGGCATACACACATATTCTTTTTCTATTGTTAATAAAGATTTCAGAAAATATTTTACTATAACCCATCACAAAATGATGAGCTGTTCCAGAAATAACTTATAAAGATAGTTTTAAAAGAAATCGCAGCTTATGAATGCTTAACTTCATTTCGCTGCTATTGAAAAGTAAAATCAACTCGTAAGGAATAAGATAAGCTTCTCTACTTCCTCTACTACTACTTACTTTCATCTTTACCTTGAAAAATGATCGAAAAGGAAGAAAAGAGAAATATTAATTCTTATTGTTCCAATTAATACTGACCGTAAGGGTTATTAGTTTAATATTTCTTTCTTTCTTTCAATTCCTTGAATTATTAATAAAATTAATTTGAATCTGAAATATTTCTTTATTCAAATCTTACATGAATAGACTATTATGATTTTATATTTTGATTACAGATGCAGCAATTTTCATTAAAGATTAGTTAACTTATTTTATAAATATCTTGAAGTGAAATTGCCTTCACAACTTTTTGAATCAATCTTTACGTATTTCTTATTTAATAGTTCAAATCCTTAAAGATTAATAAAATTCATTTCCAGGTTTCGACTTTGGAGTTTCTATTTGGTGTATCTATAACTAGCAGTTATACATGAATTATTTGTTCAAAGAAAATGATATGCATATTATTGTGTCGTGTACCCAGGAAACGGCTCTAACGATTCGGATCAAATTTTATATTGCTATTATTTGCAATAGAATCGTGCGTCAACGAGAAAAGACTGTTCTAAGGAGATTTCGAACAGAAGATCACAGCATTCGACTACCGTGGCGATGTTGGTGTGTTGGTGACATAATGAAAACTCTAATGGTTTTTATTAAACGATAAAATGTGTAGTAGAAGCTAAGAAAAAAAAATTGTTCCAAGAGAATGTTGGAGAAAGTTCCACACTCGCCTGGAGCGTCCACCCTGCTTATGTATCTGCCCCAATCATTTTAGTGCGATGCTATATAAGGCGTGGCTTGAGGAGGAGAGAGTCAATTCGGCGAGCGAGCTGCGATATTTGGCGTAATTTGAGAGAACGTCTTTTTTGTTTGGCATGCGGTCTAGAGCTGGGCTGTTACCCTAAACAGTGGATTAAATAGCGCTAATTCGTCATGTATTTGCAAATTGTATTGTGTATATTTGATACATGTTTTGTACTTAACAAAATCTGCATTTTTATTTGAATCTTTACATTGTTCTTGAGGGAATTTTCGTAACAATATTAAGATCAGATTTTACTTTTTAAGTTTACCTACATCCTGAAAAAAAAAACCCCTCGTGATTTTACATTAAAAATACATTTTTATATTAGTGTCCAAGAGATGGCACCACTGATCCAAGCAGAGCCTAAACAAGCCAGCCGAGGTAAACATCCGAGTTTTGGTGAAAATTTTATTACTTGAAACGAGAAATTTTTGTGTATTAACATATATTTATTTATTCCGTGTACCTCGGAAATGGCTGTAGCATTTTTATAACTCATTTTTAGGGCGTTTTTATATATGCTTTCTTGGTGATAACATCACAAAACTCCATCTCTGATTGATTTAATCATTTTAAAATTGAGTGTAAACTCGAAGCTACCAGTAATGATAGATAAAATGGTAAAGGGAATGCTGTGATGTAGCAGTTTGTTTCGAATAATATGTTAAACTAAGTGCATTTATAAAGTTTTTTTTAAATGACCAGTTTATATGTAATAGGATCGAAAATATTCATATGTAATCTGTATATGATTTGTATCTAAATATTTTTTCTAACAATAATAAATAAATAAATGAAGGTATAGTTACGCTCTGTTTTTGTTGTATTTATCTACGATTACGTAATCATAGACAAGAATTATGGCTGTCTTGCTCTGAAAGAGAAGCTAAAGGCAAATATAATATTAATTCAGTAAATTATTTCGGAAACCTGCTAATACATTGTTTCCACCATTCGAAGGTGGACAGCATTTAACCAAGAACGGTAAATAACGATTGTTTTCAGGAGTGTTTATTCAAGAAATCGTTGCTCACCCATTTCAACCGCATTTTCTGCTCCACTGAATTGTCAGACACAGACAATGAAGCATATTTGTGAGCGAAATGATATGCAGATATCTTCCTATTAAGTCAGAGAGAAATAATAATATTTTTCCATAAAATATTTCTTCAAATATTTCAATACTAATATTTGTACTTAATGATTCCACTGTAATGGGAAGACGATAAAAATAATTGAAAAAAAAAATGATTAAACAAAAATGAGTTTCATGAATATCATAACGAAATTACATATTTTAAATAATGTAATATCATGTAACTTGAGAGACTCCCAGTAATTAGCATAAAATTTGTGAATAAACCATTATTAAATCTATATATTATTATGAAAATACACATTATATTTATTTTGTTCTTTTGAATTCTGGGAAAGAGATTCAAACAGAGTCACAGCTGTCTTCCTTTTCTAATTTGCTATCAACGATTATATATTTTTATTTCTGCCGTCGTCCTGCCACAGAGGTAGCGCGTCTTCCTCGTGATCTAGGCATCCTTGGTTCGATTCCCAGTTATGGCATGGTTGTTCTTCTATCTGTAAGGCATGTGAATGTGCCCCTCCCTGTAAAAAGGGTATGTGCAAGCTATTGTGATGAGTTATAACTAAAGTCGTACTCTTGGCCCTAGTTGGTGAAAACAAACTCGTGCAGCCCCAAAGATGTTGAAAAATTTTAACTTGAGAGAGTTAAATTTCCCGAAATGAAATGTTTACCAATCAATTATTCCCTACTCCTAGAACTGTAGAATGTGGTCTATAAACATTCCAATTTCTTTAAAAATTGCTAGACATAGCAATAGTTGGTCATTGTTTCGGCGAGGAATCTAAAAGTGTATCAGAGCGACATTCTAGAAGTTATTGTATTTGGGCCAAAACACGCTTCTGCAATGTAAAGTGGGAATGCCGGCGTCCATGCATAGGGGTAGTATTTTTCCTCATGACCTGGGCGTCCCGGGTTCGAGTCCTGTTTATGGCATGGTTGTTCTTCTGTGTGCTATCTGTGAGGTGTGTTGAACGTGCCCTCCCCCTGTAAAAAGAGTATGTGCAGGCAAACGTGATGAATGTGTAGCTAAGTCAAACTCTTGGCCCTAGATGGCTCTACTTCAAAAACAAGAGACACTCATTCAGCTTAAAACCGCTGCCGACTGTTAGCGAGTCTGCCCATGGCAAGTACCATTAGTAACAACAACAACAACAACTTAAAAAATTCTTTATTGTTGTTTTTGTATTGAAAAATATAATAGATTTTAATTGATGGTTGATAAATTTTACAACGTATGATGATGATAAATTTTATTTGACAAAGATGGAATTTTTATGTATGTTAATATGCCATTCTACTGAAGTATATTTGCTCGCGATTGTTTTATGGATCATTTATTGATCTAGACAGACTGACATGAACCTCATGGAACATTTATTGGGCATAACTGAAAACCAGTTTGTGCACAAAATTCTGCAACAGCAATGATTAAGAAATTGTGGACATCTAAAGTCGCAGTATGGCACAGTATTTCTGCAGAGGACTTTCAAAGACCTGTTGAATCCATGACACGTTGAGTTGTTGAACTTTTCTGGGTGAAAGGTTTGAGGCCAAACAATGAGTTATCCCATTACTTCTTGTACATCTAAAGAAAATAGCAGTTCATATAGCCTCTTCCATTAAAGGCATGTCTCATCATTGGGGCTTTTCTTCTTGTGTTCAGCCGACCACCCAGCCACCACTGAACGTATCAGCATCGAAAGGCTTTCTACAGTCCAACCTCATCATGGGATTGGAGGCAACATGACAATTTAACATTGCCAATGGCAATGAACCCAGAACCATGTCATTAATCCGGAAATTTCAAATTCTGTACTCATGGTACATTCCTAGTAGGAGTTTGTCAGATGAAAAATGAATAAGTCAATGCTTAAACTTCGAATATATTTAAATTTAAAACTTTAAAATCTGAAATATTTTGCTATAAGATACAAATTTAAGTCATTTATTAATAGCTCTATTAAAATCTGAATTTAATTTTAAAAAAATTGTGTTGCTAAAAGTTAAAAATTGTATTGTTCTAAATTGTAGTGTGTGAAATTATGATTAAAAGCTGCAAATGATTAAGTAATTATATCTATAAAGAACACACACACACACACACACACACACACACACACACACACACACACA
>JAOUZG010044845.1:7334365-7376711 GCA_026289955.1 Argiope argentata
ACAATAATAGTAATTTACAAATACAATACAACAATATTAATTTACAAATGCAATAATACGATAATAACTTGCAAATTTCTTGGAGCTGATGAGATATTAATAATTTGTGATTAAATATTTTTTGTTTACTCTTTTAAAATAACATTTTTAAGAATGAATTTCATTAAAAATAAAAAATTAGGAGTTATCTCTTATGTTATACTGATTTTTTTTTAAAAAAATTAAATGATAAGCAATTTAAAGAATTTCAACGAAATTAATCCTATTCCAACAGCAATCTATAATTTTAAATAAATATTCGATTTTGGAATCACAATAATACATATTGTTTTGATTAATGGTAAAGAACTATGTAGATCATTCATAATAATTCAAAAGACTTCTTGCTATAAGTTTTCAACCAACTTTAGTGGAATTATTCTTTAAGTATCAAATAACTAATCTCACTTATTCTTTAAAAAATAAAATAATTTGAAACTCATTAATTATAATTATTTCAAGATTCCCCCCAAAATGAAGTCTTCCATTTTTCCAGCATCTCAAAGTAGTATTAAGTGCGTCCTTTATCTTTCAAACTAAAGAAATTACTTAATTCGATTGGATAAGAAATCGTCTGTCTCAAAAATGATTTTGATGAGCAAACTAAGTTGCTCTACAAATATTTGATTGAACTCAATCGTACTACAAGCTGGGGAGCCTTCGATGGGCGTGAAAAAAGTTCGAAACTATGCTTTCGTACGCATTCAGAGTGTCCACAGTGTAGGGGAGGACTTGACTAACACCGAAAGTTAATTAGTTGCGATAAGTGCCGGGTTAATTATTTGAAGAGATCGACGGTTTACTTAAGGGTAGAGATAAAACTGTAGAAAAGGCGAAGTCTTCGTAGATGAATTTTTTTCCAAAGAAAATTTATGTTTGAAACATACTTGAGTAGCCCGGTTTTAGAAATATTGTTCAGTAGATGTATAAAAATCCAAATTAGGGAAATCCATAAGCTTAAAAATCCATTTAAAATTTAAAATATGTTACATAATTATATTTTTATCATTACAGAACATGATTTTATTTATGGGATGAGGGCTTTAGAATCAAAAATCCGTAGGCGAAAAATAAAAATTTTATGATCTGCCCGAGCCTCTGAAAAAAAAATCAGTTTTTAATAACACGTTGCCATTGCTATTACAAAAGCTCTGATTTTTTAAAAAAGTTAATGACTACAGCAAATACAACCTAGAAACATGTCATTTTAAACACGTGAAATGAAATAAAATTTGAAAAGTGATATTTTATTAAAAACAATAAACGCGAGACAAAGTTTTTTTGGGTTGTTTCCAATGCTAAAGTGACTCATTCAATGAAACCATTAAAATGAGTAAAAATATGATTTAACTTGCACGAGCACGTGGTGCTTGGCCGTTCAAGAAACGATGTTCTGACAGGATACATTGAAATATGCATAGCAGAATTAATTGTATCGTTTATTACTATTTTAGTTTATTTCGGAAAACACAATACAAATGGTTAATTCATTTAATATTTAAATTTAATAGATATCTGGGAAATCCATAATATTATTAATTTTTTTAAAAATAAATTTTGTATTTTACATAAAATATTTAAATGATTTAAAACGGAAAAGAAATGTAGCCATGGCGATTTTATAAACTTGATGAATACTTCTGTGAAATGTATTGAATATTCCTTATTATTTAAATTTATATTAATTCAATTATTAAGCGAATTAATAACTCTGATAATTACCTTATTATTAAAAAAAACAATACTTTCGTAATTAAAATTCTATTATATATTCAATACGATGATAAGAAATTTTTTTGCAGAGGGCGGGGTTTGAAATGTAATATTTAATGAATCTTAAAATATGAATCAAATAATTTGTGAAAGTTACCAAACTTTATATGAATTAGGGAAAAAAGTTTAATTTTTGTTGCAAAACAGGTTAACATAAACAGTTTTGACAATTATATATGAAAATCTATTGATAAAAAAATATTATTTGAAAAAAAATAATTAACCAAATTGATCTTTATTTTGAAATTGTAAAGTTTTATAAGCATTAGAATTAATTCTATCGATAAAATGTGAGTTTATACTAATAAAAGAGTACAAGGAGAATTTTAATATGGATATTACTCATTAACTTACAGTATTTCATCTTTTTTTACTTTTCCTCTATTGCAAAGGTAAAGAGATGACTATTCATCTTATAAATTACACATATACTAAACATAATCCTTATTTGTTTGCATTCAACAATGAAAAAAGATTCCTAGATTAAATTTTTGATGAAATAATAAAAGACTGAATTTTATGAAAAAATGTAATCAATTGCTGCGGATAAAAAGTATTTAAAAATAGCCAAAAGGCAAGAAAAGTTTACACGATTATTAAATTGCTATAATTAAAAAACTATTATCTGGATATTGAATTAATAATCATGAACTAGCTCACGAGCACACATTAATCTTTACTATAAGTTGAGATAAGATAAGATTATTAGTTTTTAAGTGTTGAGCTTTCAATGTTAAAGGAATAATAATTTCCTTTTTTAAAAATACTTTGATACTTTCTTATTAAGTGAAATCAATGCATCTAAGTTGTTGAGGACAGGTTTTAATGTTCTATTAATAGTTAACACTCTGCAAATATGACATTATTTTTTTTAGGTTTCAGAAATTTTTTTTGGCAATAAAAATATTTTTTATATAGTTGAACCGAAAATAACGGATTCATACCAGGAAAATAAACGCAAAGAAATTCCTCCTAGGAAGCAGTAGCATGTAATGATGATATTATATTCTATAAGTTTTAATAAACTATATGGAATAAATTTAAGAAGTCATAAATTTTAGTACATCGAAAAAAGTCTGATGCTTGTTTAAAATTTTTCGAATTATGAAAAGTGTGTGTTTAAAAAATGCGAAATATCATTACGGATTCCAAAAAATCACAATGAATTCCTTAACATGACAAATTCGTTGTTTTAATTATTTTGTCGAATCCATGTATGAATTAAAAATACTTCAACTTGTTTCACATTATTTTATATAAAATTATTTCCTAATTTGGGTAAATAATTTTAGATATACACGGTTGGCATATACGCAATTTAGTTAAGACCAAAAAAGATTGGAGATGGTGTAATATGTGCAAATAGATAAAAGAATAAATAATGTTTTTTTTTTTTAAAAAAAAATAACAGTAAGATTTATTTATAAATTTAAGAGAATGACGAAATTTTCTTAAAAGAATAAAATTTTTCTAAGAAACAATAATTAATTATATTGCATTCCTAATATCTTTTTAATTTAAGATACAAATATATTTAATTTCAAAGAACAAAATAGTTAGCTTTACATACATATAATAAACATTTATTAATGTGAAAATATTATCAGGAAAATTGTTAAGTTTTTAAATTGATAATTTTTGAAGATGTAACAGAATATTTTTGTTTGCAAAACATTCGTTTAAAGATCTTTAATTTATTTAATTAATAACTAATTTTCCAACTCATTCGTTAAATCTTTCAATTTTTTAAAATTTGATTGTTTATCAACAACGGAATACTCA
This sequence comes from Argiope argentata, assembly GCA_026289955.1. NCBI lineage: Eukaryota > Metazoa > Arthropoda > Arachnida > Araneae > Araneidae > Argiope > Argiope argentata. Next base: position 7,337,960 of record JAOUZG010044845.1, read on the forward strand.
TCGTTAACAAACCAGAATTTGGTTTTTCATGAGTAGAAACATTGTTACCATTTTATTTTTAAAACGTAATAAATTTTTGGAACTAATGAATTTCATTAACTAGTTCCAATAGTTTAACTGCTAACATTCTGGAAGTGGAAACAAAATGTAGAGAATTTCATTTAATTTCAGAACTAGAACGCCTCAGAGGAAATCTAAAACATCATTTCCCATAGGAATCTTTCAAGACATTCGTTACGGATAAATAATTTTTCATTTAATAAAAACTAATTAGTGTTTTTATTCTGCGTTTCAGTTAATAAGTTCTTGTGGAATATTTCAAAAGTTCTTGGGTCGATTCTTTTAAGAAGAGAAATTTCTCCTGAAGCATTTCTCAAGATTTTTTCATTTTTTCCCCCATAGTTTATTTTTTGGAAACGTGCTTCGTTATTAAACGATAATTAGGAATTGGAGCTAGTCCTTCATTTGGTGATTTTTTTTAATTAAAAAACTTTCTTTTTTTATTTTGAAGATAATGCGTTTTAAATTGGACAGAGTTTTGCAATCTGGAGCTCGGTACCATTTTAAAGATTTCTGGTATTTGAACGAAATTTTTTTTAAAGGTATATTTTTGATATGAAAAGAGAGCAACTTCAATCTGTTTTTAAGCAGTCTAGTTACAATGAAATAATTGCCATTGGGTCATTTTGAGTTTCCAATTGATTTAAATCTCAATTTATTAGATTCTCATTGACACAGAAAGCTTATAATAGAAAGCTTATAATGTCTATTACCAACTATTTTATTTAACGCAGAAAAAATTGCCACCTTGTGTTACTTTCGGACGCAGTTTTTTTCAAAGCACCCTATATTTGAATTAGCAATTCCAGCCGGTCTTAGAAGAATTTATAATGCTCGTCCTTCTAACATTCCACCGATCAGCGTGAGAATAGAAGCGCTTCTCATGCTGATCGCAGGACTCGTGCTTTAATAGTTTCGCAACTAAGTCTATTGATCTTGTTTGTTTTCCAACACGTGGTAAGTCTTAGAACAGACTCTCTGACCCGCCATGAAGGCCCACGGATTAACCATAGAAACTGAATGACCCGACTACCACAACAGCAATTAGCGGGAACTGTGGTTGAGTCCTAATGGCTATCACCGGACACGGTACAATCCTACCCGAAGACACGGTACAACCCAACCCCTCTTCACGTCCTCAATGGGAGGAGTCTAACCCCCTCCTATTAGTGTATTCGACAGGTTGGCGAGATTCAACCATCATACCGGAAGCATCTCATCCCCAATTACGATATCTCTACCGTGGGGTCCGCCCTGGGATATGTGGAATACAGAACATGATGTTATTTTTGGAATGAGGTTAGCAAAAATCCGTAAGCGAAAAATTGAAATTTTATTATCTGCACGAGCAGCTCAAAGAATCAGCTTTTAATAACGCCTTACCATCACATAAAAGCTCTGGTTTTTTTTTTTAATAAATCTATTCCTACAGCAAATAAAACCTACAAAAATGTCATTTTGAGCACGTGATTATATGAAATGAGATAAACAGGAAATGCGATATCTTTTTTTAACAATCAATGCGAGACAAAGTATTTTGGATTGTTTGCAATACTAAAGTGACTCATTACATGAAACAATTAAAATGAATAAAAACATAATTTACCTTGCATGAGCACGTGGTGCTTGGCCGTTCAAGAAATGATGTTCTGAGATGATACATTGAAATATGCATAGCAGATCTCATTTTAATCTTTATTAAATACAAATGTGTAAGAATTTTTGAAAACATTTCATTTTGAATTAAATTTAGAGGATATTATACGTTTCATATAAATTCAAGTATGCCTTTGTGATTTTAGTAGCATTTTTCTTTCCAGAATCTTTGTGATAATATTTATTTGTAAATAACTTAAAAAATACTAATGTTTAGATATTTTTGCTTCATATATAAATCTTCATTTGATTTTTATATAGAACTAAATCCCCCCAAAACTTCACTTTAAATTTAGAAACCAAACCTTAAAGTATATAATTTTCAAGAAGAATTAAAAAAAATTTCTCCAGGTATTTTGAAATTTCAAAACGTTACTATAAATCCAAGATGAAATTTTAAAAATGTTTCTTTAAGTATAAAGATAATGCAAACTATTTCATTGAAAAAATTTAAATGTACATATAAAAATTCGAAATACTGTAGTTATATATATATATATATATATATATATATATATATATATATATATATATATATAGAGAGAGAGAGAGAGAGAGAGAGAGAGAGAGAGAGAGAGCTGCTATATCAATGGGAAAGTATTTTTAATTTTCGATATAAATAAAACAATAATAGTAATTTTAATAATAATTTTTTTAATGATTTCCATTTTATTCTCTTTGAAATGAAGATAATGACCTATACTTGTAACCCTATACTTTTAGTTGCTTCTATAAAAACTGTCTATGAAATTCTAAAAGATGTTCAGGAAATATTTTTTTTTATTTACTCATGATTTTAAAGACGTGGTATGAGATAATAGTTAGTAAATATTCCATCAGAAAAAAGTTGCATTTTATTCTACACGTCATGGAAAGTTAGATAGATTCTAGATAATGCAATAATTTGTTTAAAAACAAATGTTTAAGTTTTAAAATGATTTAAGGGCTTTAAAGTCAAAACTTTTTTTAATTTCAAAATATCATATTTAAATATCTTCGCAATTGTTTGCCTCTTGAGAAAACACTATACATTTTTTAAATTTATTTATTTGCAGATTAAGTATTTGAAGTTAATCCTATTTTTTATAATATAATGTACTGTAAATGCTTAATATAACATTGCTGTTTGTATTTGTTAATATTTAGAAAAAAAATGGTAATGAGTTAATCATCATATATACTAAAAGAGAACGCCAGTATCCTGGCACAGAGGTAGCGCGTCTTCCTCATGAATCTGGGCTTCCCAGGTTTGAGTCAGAGCATGCTTGTTTTTCTGTATTCTATCTGTGACGTATGTGAATGTTCCCCCTTGTAAAAAAAGGGGCTGTATAAGCAAGAGAGATAAGTGCGTGACTTCTTTATATAAGCTAGAAGTCATACTTCTGCCCTCGGATACTCAAGGGTCCATAGCCTTAGAAGCTACTGCACACCTCCTTCCATTGTAAAGCGGACAGGAGATCATCATCACTAAAAGAGAACAGAATTTTTTCAATTATATGAATCCATTCGTCTTCCATTTCTTGTTTATTATACGACTAAATCAGAAATTGATAACACACGTTTTTGATGATCTTTTACTTAAGGGAACTGGGACGGTCTCAACAGTGAAAACAGTCAAAATTTCAGTTGTAATTAAAGGGGATTTTATATCAGTAAAAATTATTTCTCAGTAAAAACATGGCACATATAGATAAAATGTACTATTCTCAATTAAATACAATAAAAAATTAGCTATATTTTAAAGTATTTATTTTTCTATAGCAAATCTAAAATGTGTTATGATGCGGCTATTCAAGTATATGGAGGTACACAAAGGTACACTCAGGAAAAAAAATTCTGCTTAACCTTATTTCAAACTTCGCATAATATGTGCATAATAGTATAATACTTATAATGAACCAATTTTTGTTCTGTTTGAACCAATTTTTTTTAAAAAAATATTAAATGTCATATAACTATAAAGCCTAAAAAAATGTGATATTTTTTCATTATAAATATCCTCTTAGAGTTATATTACTATCCAAATATATATAAAAAAAGGATTTACTAGATACATAATAATGATATATATATTATAGTATAAAATCTTAACTCTCTATGATGAATAGAATTTTGTGTATGTGTACCTAAAATTGGGAGGAAAAACGTTTTGAGAAAACTGTAAAAAATATATATATTTACCAATAAAAAGATTTAGATCAATTTTTAAAACCTCCCTGGGCCATATTCATTTTGATTAGACACTATCAAACAATCTTTTTTACTTATTTTACCAAATTCCACTTCTAATTTTTTTTTTTGAATTTAAAAGAGATGTGTCTATTCTGCGATCAAATAGTCGTTTAATTGTCTAGAAAACTTTAGAAAATCGGTTATCTTTCTGACCCTTAGGTTCCAGACTTCGTTTCCCGTCCATTTCACTCTCATTTAAACAGTCTCCTTTTCTGGTACGAAGCAGACTCGCTCAGGAAAGGAACTTAAAGAAGATTATAATATTAATCCAGTTTCCGATTCAGGAAACTTTTTCCTCCATTGTTTCCATCGCACCGAAGAGTTGGAGTATTTACCTAAGGACAAGAGAAAGATTTCGCTTTCAGGAGTATTTGTTCAAGATGTCGGAAAATCCCTCGCCCACTTCAGAGGTGTTTCAGTTTCCTGAATTTTAATGGAAAGCACAAATTCCTGTCTAAGGAGGTAAAGTATTAGTGCTTTTGCTTAAGTTTTCGTTAGGGGAAAAAATGAGAATCGTTAGAGTTTCTAATTCATTTGGAATATGATGTATTATATATCTGGAAGATTACAATGGAGATAATCTTGTCATCTATAAGTTTTTATTTTAGAGGGATGAGATTTTTTACATCATATATCACCAATGAAAAAAAATCATTATTCGCAAATGTCATTGTAAATCTTGCTGATATATTTACTATTCCTGACTTCTAATTAAGAATGCTCAATACTCTTGAAAATAGATGAGTGAAAGAAAAATCAATTATTTTGGTGTGAGGTTTGCAATCAATTACTTTAAAAATGTCCAAGTTCTTTAACTATAATATCATTGCATATTTTTTAAACATTTGAAATAATCAAAATTTCACATTAATATTATAATTGATAAAATTCTGGATTTTTTGGTTATTAAATTGCGAAATTGGGGAGTATTTATTAATTTAATTACACTTTTAAATGTCACATTGAATTACCGAATGATATAATAAATGTTTGAAAAATATTTTTGAGAGATTTTTCAATTTTACTTGCTTTGAGTTAAATGTACAATAATTATTATATTTCATGTACTAAAAGGCACATAACTAATAAAACACATTTCTTAAAATTAAATATGTTTTCATCTTATCAAATCTCATGCATAGGGTTTAAATGTATGTCGTATGATTAAAAAATCCTAACTTGCTTGCTGATATTGAAATAAAAATCATGAAAATATTTAACAAAATTAACAAATATAATAATATATTTTTATTGGGCAAAAATATTATTGCAGCATTATATATTTAAGAAATATATACAACTCGAGAGGGAATGTTCTCGAATAATCCGTGCAGACGCTTTCAATAAAAGTTTTATCTTCTTTCTCTCTGCATAAAGTTGTAGATCTTCAGTAAGACAGCTAGACCCTTGTTTGGCTCAAACGAAAAGGAGTTAAAATATAAATATGTAGAGGGTAGAGCAATTTTGCTCATTTTCTTTTGAAGATATATGTTTTGGATGCCTTTTTCGATCAATGAAAACGAAAATTGGACACAGAACAGCAATTGCAATCACAATATTATATATCGAATTGCCGGTGTCCTGGCACAGAGGTAGCTATTCTTCCTCGTGATCTGTCCATCCTGGGTTTGAGTCCCGATCGGTGCATGGTTGTTCTGTGTTTTATCTGTGAGAAGTGTAAATGTGCCTCCCTGAAAAAAGGGGATGAGCAAGCGAATGTGATAAGTGTGTACTCTTCATATGAGCTGAAAGTCAGACTTCTACCCTCGGGGACTCAGGGGTCCATACCCTCAGAAGCTACTGCACCCTTACTTCCGTTGTAAAGCAGATATGTTACCATCATTACGTATTGAATTACACTTATTTACGTCATTTTTTAAAAGAATTATTTTACTTAAGTGTATATGAAAGTAATAATACATAGATGGTCACTCCATTTACATATAGAGTTCAAAATTTGATAAAAATCTGTATATGTTTTAAAAAAAAACTTTTATGCGAAATTTATACTTATTTACTATTATACGAAATTTCATTTATATAGCTTTTTTTGTTATTATATAGCTCACTTGTTTTTGAATAGTAATACAGAATCTCTATAATGGAACTCGCTCAACATTTTTTAGAAATTTAGATTAATTTGCAATTTAAATATCAATCTACAATTAACCAAACCAATTAACCAATGCAACCAGATCTGCAATTTAAATGCCATCATTTATAACCCGAAGTATTGTTAAAGAAATCATATTTGCATACATAATGGCAGGCATATAAACAAATGAATGCTTGAAATGTATTTTTTAAACGTAAGGAATTATTAAACTTGGAAAATCATTAAAATCATGAGTTCAAATCTTTTGGCGATTGCAATTATTCTATACGACAATTAAAACAAAATAAAAAGTTTAAATAGATTATAAAAGCATTGATCTTCACAAAACATCTATTCCAGAATTTTTAAACCTAGGAATCAAAAGATTTTGGAACTAATTCGTGACCATTGTTTTTAATTTTAAGTAAGTGACTTTATATGAGTTGGTGTGATTTAAATCAAATTCGCTTGAGAGTGATAATATATGAAAACCGTTTTAAAACGAATCCAGAATACAGGAATAGAACAACCAAAAAAATTAGGCCATAGTAAATTTCTTTGAAGAAAAACGCTATATCATTTATTTCTTGACATATAAAAGAAAGATTCTTTCGAGTTTCTGGAAACCACATTATACAATCAATTGATCAATATGAGTGCTTCTAGAAACATGGTCTTATCTTCGCAACGTATGAAAAGGTATAATATACTTGCAATCGTTCAATCATAAGCTGTTGCCAAAACAGAACATATAACCTTCAACAATAATTTCTTATCATTTATTAACGGAAGATTGATTAGGACTAATCTTTTTATTGCTGTCAAAGTATTGCGCAGATTCTTGAAGTTCACGAAGAACTCTTCTGTTTGTTTATTCTCAATCTGAATACAAATAACTTTCAGAAAAAGGATAAATAATTGTTGATTGTGTCGTTAAAATTAAGAAATTAATTATTATATTTTCAATAATCAATATCCTCCTGTAAAAATCTGTTTCTGTATAATACTTAGAAAAATTATGTTTTTGATGAGAAATTATTAAAAACTGAGTTAATTTTGTATTGCCGTGTCCAATAATTCTCATCAATAAAGTAAAAAGGGCGTTACATTATATAAAACTGATGTTGTAACAGCAATAATAATATCAAAATATTAATTATTATTTTAATAATATCAAAATAACTTCATTTGTATATACATATTCCTCTCACATCTGTATAAATTTCTTGTTGAAAACTGTATCGTAATTCCATTGTTATTGGGGAAGGAGTGATGTAGCAGCTATATCTGTATTATTATTATCTTTGTTTTCACAAGTTTGTTCAAAAAGAATTGGCAACACGAGTTGTTTGTTGATGGAATAAAAATGATGTTGACATGATATAGCTTCGCTTCTTTTTTAATATGAAATATAACCTGGATTAATCATTTTGAAATTATAATAATGTTCTTATACATTAATACTGCTTTCTTGAAAGGTAGCTTCCTATTAAGAAAGAGGGTGCGATCGAAGTTTAACCCCCTGCTTGGCGCGCTTTTCAAAAATCGCCAACCACGAAAACTATAACCATAAGAACATAAGAAAAGGAAAACCATAAAGTTGCCATTTTTGGTGAATTATCGCCAACTTGGCGAAGAAGGGGGTTAAACTACTAATCACCCAGAAAGAGAGTTTTATAATATTTTAATGATTGCTGAAACATATGAAATGGTTGATGATGGTGTATGACATTTGTTACTATGCCAGGTATGCTACGTTGACAAACACATCGACAATTCAGCGATTTAAGCGAGAAAAATGAAAGTTCTAGAAATTGTTTGATCTTTAAAGACATTTCGATTAGGATTAAAGATACGATATACTTCATAATCTTTATTACACTGTTATCCTGAAATTCAAACCGTTTTCATTGCTTTATAAAATAATTAATCGAATTTTCTTTTCATTTGTGTGTAATTAAAGAAGTATGATCTTGTTTAATATTCGTACAATTCACAAGGCAAATAAAAAAAAGAAAAATTACAATTTAATGTAATGAAAAGTATATGATATAGGAATTGAAAAGGATTTATATTCTTAATAGAGCTGTGATGTTAAGGGACTGAACCCTATTAGAAAAACTCATATACTCAATGAACAGAATTAGGCAATTGAAATAACACAACTTTAATATCTGACAACTTGGCGGAATCATGTACATAATGTGGTACTTTTTCATTAGCCTAGCGATAGAGAGAAATCGCCAAATAATGTAGAATTTCACCAAATTTCATTGTCAATTTTTCGCTGGTTCTTGGGTAATGGGAAAGAATCCATAAAGTTATATACATATTATTTATTTATAATTAAATTTCATTAATAACTTCTGCTGACCAACTGGTCACTAGGGGCTATCTCTTCTATTAACCCTTTACACACCAAAAATAATTAGATACAAAATCATTCACCTAATACAAAGATTTGTTTATTGTTATAAAAAATAAATGTACATAATTCTTTTAAGTCGAACTTCTTCGATAAATTAATCTATATCTCTTAACCATTATGTAGTCATTTTTAACAATTAAATTTGAAAAATAAACAAATAAAATGTCAAAATGATGCACCATTTTGAATGGTGAGTCAGAGGCACCATCGGAGTGCAAAAGGTTAAAAAAGATGAATATGTTTATGTATGCTCATGTCTATGTGTTGATCATCTTCCGACTTGACCGTTTGATCTATAAATACCAAAGCAATATACTTTGAGGGATGGAAATATGCCTTTCGGACCAACTTTTTTGAAATTTGAATAAGAAATGTAATTGATTTAAAAATAATTGAAATATGTATAACCACAGTTACTTTCGAAAAATTTATAGCACAAGAATGAATTTTATATTATCTTAATATTAAAAAATATCTTTTCAATTAAAGCAATCTTTTTTTGCTTCATAAATAAATTTTGGAAAGCATTTGCAGCACTTTTTCTTATAAGAAATATAAGAGTTCTGGGCAAATACTAAACATATCAAGGATTCAATACAAAAATAAAAGAATCTTAAATAAATGCGAAATAAAGTCATTGTGAAAGTTATTAAATTTTCAGACACACAAGTGATATATTTAGTTAATTCTAAGAAAAATTTCTGAAATTTTAAATTTATATTTAAAGTGCTATGAAACGGAAGTAAGAATTTAGAAATTCTTTCTTCTTCATAAAAGCTAATTTTACAATTCTTTTTGTGTAAGCGATTGTATTATATAGATTAAAATACTAAAATAGCAAAGTGTTTCCCAGCATGTTTTTTTTACAAATTTTAGGGAAAATGGCAGAAAACATAAAAAATTCTTAGTAAAAGGAGCATGGCAAAAATCTTCCAAAATAGTATACATTTATATATCCAATATATCAAAATTTGATGCTCAAAAATATTTGGTTGAAGGTACCATTTAAAAAAAATACACTCGAAATATTTAATTAAAAATTTTAGTAACCACTAACATTTCGGGACCAGCTGATGATAAATAATAGATGTTTGTAATAAAGAAGATTTGCTTGTGTAAGAACACTACAGATCAGACCATTTGCCCTACAACTGTCAAAATTGAGTACACATATGCAATTTCATTTTGAGAATAAGTGCTTCCAAGCAATAATTTTTTTGGAATTTTAATTAATTAAAAATTAGTCTCCTTTTGGATTTTTTCTACAATAACGTTCAAAAATATTAAAATAAAAAAACCAATATTTGGCAATGATTTAAGAATATTTTTTTGCCCCATTTCCAACTTTGCTGCTTTGAAGCTCAAACCGTTTTCATCAAATACTTTTTACTTAGTTTAAAATTCAAATAAAAAAAAAGATGTTACAATATTTCAGGGTACGTGTTTTCTACAGGAGGTATTGTACCTTGGCCAGTAATGGTCCTTCGGGTTCAAATTAATTCTCTTCGATATGTTGCGGCTCACTGATCATTCAGTATCTTTCATGTGCCTTTAAAGAACCTCGGACTAGTCTTTTCTTGTTAGATCATTTCGGAATTAAAAGGTAAATGCTATGGGTAATGTTTTTAATGGCACTATAATGTTATATGAATCTCTTCATTAAAAGGATTCATATACTTGGTAAAAAGAATGTAAAAGAATGGACAAAATAATAATTAGGTCACCGTTCACATAAATTGAAAGAATTGCAACAAATATTTTATATTCATGTTTATACTCATTCAGAGTTTATATAAAGGTCTCTGACTTTGTTAAGCATATATGAATCTGAATTAGCAGTCTTGAAAATACCATATAAATTTTAGACAACATGAATAAGGGAAATCGACACTTTTTACTTTATCTCATCCTAGTAATGTAATGTACGAAAAGAGAATCGCCTGCTCATAGACTCATTTAAGGGCTTTCCAAGATTCCATCTTTAAAGTAGTAGGAGCATTTATTGTAGGTTATTTTATACTGGATATAAAGTGTTTTCATAGTAATCTAAAATATTTACTCCTTCCTCGAATTCCTTCAAATGTTTCATTAACTATAAGTTTATAAATTGGGGACCCAAGCTGATTCTGTTCCGTGCTATAAATTCTTAGTAATTTCAAGTCAAATTCTTCATCTTTGCTCTGTCCAACAGTGTAATCGTTTAACATAACCTTGAAACTTGTACCTGTAACTTGTATAGACACAAGAAACTAGGTATTACATGTAACCCTTTTGTTGATCGCGGTGAGAGTTCGTTAATTTTAAATTCTTAAAAAGTACGAAATCAGTTATTTATATTTGTCGAACAGTTTCGTCTTCATAATTTAAGCAGTGGTATAATATTTTACTTTCATTTATCACTCAACTTTCCATATAATAGCGGACATTAATATTCTTTCTTCTCCCTTTTATAAGTAACTCATCTTTCAAAACAATCCCTTCTAAGTGCTAAATATTTCCTAATTTAGCTAACACTGTGTTTGAAAAATAGAAACAATAAAAAAGTAGTTTTATAAACAAGAAAACAGTACAACCAGTTAAAAAAAAGTGAAGACATTAAGCAACATTTTTCTTTGATAATGATAATAAGTAAGTATATCCAAGATCAAATATGCGGATCATGTAACTACTAGATTAAAGAGTTCTGTAAATTCGAGATTATGCGGTATTTTTTTATACAAATGGATTTTCTATAGTTGATAAATCTGCTAAATTTTCGCTATCCAGCGATTATGAAATATATTTAAAATTATACAGAAATCCCGCAGTGCTATCGAAAATAATATATTTGTCGATATTAAGCTGTTTTTTTTATAGAAAGAGCTATATATTGATCAAATTTAAGAAATCGGAATCAGGATATATGTATTAATCAGAAATCAACTCTAATTAATGACAGTCCACTTGCATTTCCAATGCCAATAAACCATTCTATCATGTAAATATATTGTTACAAGAAAACTAGCACCGCGGAACACGTCGAAGTTGGAGACGTTTGACGAGGAGCTTCGTTCCAGCTGGGTTGGTTTGGCGAAAGGAATAGTCTGGTAGCCGCTGGATCGGACATGAAGGTTTGCGTGTTTTGGGGGCACGCGCTTGCTCGGCTATATAAGGGACGGATTGTAGTTGCTCATGCAATTAGTTAGTGAGTTTCCTCTCGGAAGAGAAGCGTCTCGCTGGACTAGTGGATTACTTTTTTCGCTTGTTATTAGTGAGCTGTGCTTACGGTTGCTGTTAGCGTTGTGTTACTGATCTAGCTGTGACTTACTGTTTACGATAGTTGTCTTGCAGTCTATTTTTATTGTGCGTAAGGCTTGCATTTACAACGTTAGTGACTGTTGACTGCTGGATTGTTTTTATCTGAAGTTTTACTTTATCGTGTCATTCTGTAAATACTTGAAAATAGCTGTAAATAAATGTTTGTTGCTGTCCTCAAGTAAAGACCATTCAATCCAAACCCGCTACGCTAAAAACGTAACAATATATTTCATGTTCATTTACTTAGAGTAAATATTCAATAGGATTTAAATTAATTCTGTAAATATGTCTTCCTTGATACTTTAATAAGAGCAATACAGATTCATAAGACTTCGCATAAAATTTATTTTATTCAGCATTAAAATTTCATTTTTTCTTGTAGTATTTCTTCCCCCATTACTTTTATATTTTCTTTCTTTCTGCGCTCTTTTGAAAGCTGGGAGAAGTTTGCAACTTTTAAATTTTTGCTAAAATATAAGAGCCAAGGAACTGAGCAGTAAATAGAAAAATAAAAGGAAAGGAAAAATCAAAACATTTTGAAAATCGAAACTGGTGCTGGATTTTATTCTTCCGCCTTCTATCTCTGCCAAGCACTCGAGATGAAGGGGGTTGAAAAGGCTTTCTTGGCCTGCGAAGCAGAATCTTGTTTGCCTTTTTTTTTTCTCTGCCCTCCCAATCACTCGGCTGATTGCTGGAAAAGTCTGTTAAGCTTTATTCTGCCGAAGCTGAAAAGCTGGAATCAACTCTTGAAGAAAGTTTTCTGTCTTTCTTCAATCAAAAGGGAGAGAAAAAATAAGAGAAAGAGAGAGAAAAGGGAAACTTTTTAATGTGGGGAGCAAATCAGATTGTTAGTGATTTGAGTTTTTTTTTCTTCTTAGCTTTTCTTCTCTGTTGCTTGAGATTCATTATTCACACCTGTTGAAGATATATTTTCTTAAACCATTTATTTATTTGAGAATGCACATTAGAAAAAATATTTACGGGGCCAATAAACGATAAAAAAATATTTATGTGTATAAGAAAATGCAAAAAAATAAAATAAAATACTATGAATCACAAAATAAATATATTAAAATATTTCCACCTTACAAAATTTTTTAAGCATCTTCTAAAATATATATATGAAACATTTATTAGACTAAACACTGAAGGTTTGGAACAAAAATAGTTTGAATCACAATATAAGCGATTTAATTATAGAATTAATGAATATCTCCCGAATTTAGGTTAATTATCCTTTTATGCGGCTATCAAAATAATCTTTTAGTTTGAAATTAGTCTTGGCAATTTTTCTTATCAAAAATTTTTTGTCCACCTTTCAGAAAAATATGTGGGCCTCTGTATAAACCAAATATATTAACATCTATCTATTTATACATATGTACCTATTTCTAATGCTTCTAATGATAACAATTAATATGATAGAAAGTTTTGGAAGAGCAGGATTATTTGATTCACAGTTGCAATAAGAGATGGATCTATTGTATGTGGTTTATTTTAAGAAAAAAAGGCGTATTAAAAAGTGAATATTTAATTAATATTAAAAGACGAGAACATTTCTCGTGCGATATCGTATACAAGTAGCGATTTCAATCATAATAAATCTACTGTTGCCACTCAGTATTTTTAAATACAAAAATAATAAAATCAAACATAATTGAGAACTTCCCATACTAAATTTGGCACGTATATACTTTGGAGAACGATAATATACACTTCTGAGGTTTTACATTTTGAAAATTGGATTACAATTTAAATTTATGAAAATGTAAGAAACATTTTGAAGTTTTTTTGTGATGTTTCAAATATATTGCCACAAAAATAAACATTTTACACAGTTTCCAAATTAAGACTCCCTTTTTTTGAAATTCTTTAATTTCTAAGGATAAAGGAATTAAAAAAAATAATGGTATTACAGTATCAGTTCAATCAGTAACGCTTGGATACCCACGACGTATTTGGCTGTTATCATACAAGTGATGATCATGTAGCGTTAGCCTTATAAGATAAATAACATATACGATACCGAGGTTGACTTTTTTATTATCATGTTACTCGGTTACTGGCCCTAGCGCCGCAGGTTCGTACCGCGACCTTCATTCGTTACATTGGTGACCTTAACAACGCAACCTTCCTCACAAGTCGTGCCATCTACCCGCAGCAAAATCGTCAGACTCGACATAAGCAAGCAAACAACAGACTCGACATAAGCAAATCGTCAGACTCACTTGATGAGAAAACAGCAATTCGCCATAACGTTTGGCGTAATACAAAATTGTTCGCTTCTTCACCGACTCACTGGTGATGGAGTACTGTAGCGTTAGCCTTATAAGCCAGATAACATCTACGGTGCCGAAGTCGACTTGAATATTATGGTCATGTTACTCGGCTACAGTCTCTAGCGTTGCAGGTTCGTACCGCGACCTTCAATCGCTACAATCAATTCAAATAATGTGTTACAGAAGCTTACTTTAAAACTCAAACTTCCTTTAAATTGACATTACAACTTTTTTTGGAAATAAGTATATTAGTTTGGTGATCATTGAGTCATTCGTGATTTTTAAAAGTGCCTGCACTTTACTGGTTTTTTTAAGGTTACTGTGCGATCTAGCCAGATGCCACATGGAAAAATTGATTGTACCGCTGAGGAGCAACCACACCAATCATGAAGAAACAAACTACACTTGATAACATTAGGGCCACTGGAAGCAATAAAGAACTATCTAAGGAAAACACATGTTACAGTTGTTGTTATTTATATTACTTGCCATATTGGATAAGCCCCCTGGTGATACAGTTGCAGATTTAAGCCGAAAGGAGCACCTCTTGTTTTTGAAGTAGCGCCAACTAGAGCCAAGAGTACGACTTAGATACACACATTTGCTTGCACAACCCCTTTTTACAGGGGGCACATTCACAGATAGCTCACAGAAGAACAGCCATGCCCAAATCAGGACTCGAACGCGGGACTCCCAGAACGCGAGGAAGACGCGCTACCTCTGAGCCAGAACGTCGTTTCATTAAAAAAAATATATAAACGTTACATTTTATATTACAAATTAAATTGTGAAACATTAAAAATGTATAAAATAAAATAAATGAGCTTTACTTTTTTGCATTAGGAGACAGCTAAAAACAAAAGTCTTACCAAAATGTCCCTAACAGATATTTTAATGACTGAAATTTTTATGATTACTTTGAACTTACGAGACATCTAATTTCCTTTTCATCTGAGTCTATGTTCTCGCCGTAGAGCTAAGGCCTTGATCATTTGATTTATAGATATTCTTTCGTTGCTACACTGACAAATCGAACTTTGGTCATTAAAACGACTGTGATGTAAAGGAAATACACCGTGGCTTGGTAAAGATAAAAATGTGATGCATAGGAAATACACCGTGGCTTGGTAAAGATAAAAATCACCTTCAATTCGATTAAAAAGAACGTTTATAAACTGTTAATAAATTTGTGGCAATTGAAGTTCAAGGACTGAACATGTGACGCTAGGTTACATTGCCACTTAATATGTCTACTAGACGAAAGTAGTAGACATATTAAGTAGATATGTTATGTACCTTATTAGTAGATATGTTTTGTACCTTCAGAACCTGGAGTCGCTTACTTGGTCCTTGATCGTCAATTATGAAATTGGTGACCTGGACTTAGATATTTCCTGCAGTTGTCGTGGTGCCATCTACTAGCAGCCAAAGTCGTCATATTCACTTGACGCAACAACTCTCACATACAAAATTTCGTTTCGGCTCTCCACCCACTTACTGGTGGGGAAGTATTGTGGAGCTACCTTCATAAGCCTTTTAACAGCCCCTTCACAAGTGAGATCACTTTTGTCTCGTGGATATGTTACGCGGTTACGGAACATGGCGTCGTGGGTCCTTCAATTGCTACAAATTTTTCACCACTTGATGAAACTATTCCATATTTCCTTTTAATACATAATTATTATTATTTAGTCTCATTTCCGAGCTTTATTTTGGACTCATAGAAAGATATATCTCTTTTTTTTAAGTTTAAAGCTTCCTTGGCTAGTTTATCTGTTCTTTCAGTTCCAATATACCCCTGGTGAGCTCTGATCCAGAACATATAAACCCCATGTTTAGCAGTTTTTTTTTCTTTTATATCCATTATGTTTCATCAAAGGAATTGAAGACCATTAAAGGTGATCTGTTTTCGTCAATATTGCAATACATATGTTGTTGTTGTTACTAATGGCATTTGCCATGGAAAAGTGCGCTGACGGTCGCCAACTATTTTAAATCTAATGAGCGTCTCGGCTAATACTGTGCCAACTTTCTAGATGATATCACTTTCGGAAAATGTTCCTTACAATACTCTTCTGTTTTTTTAGCCGCGCTTGCACAGCTTCTTTTTAAGTGGGGCACATCCATACACCTCACAGAAGAAGAATAACCATACATTGAAAGGAACTCGAACGTGGGAAGCCCAAATCAAGAGAAAGACGCGCTACCTCTGTGTCAGGACCATAACATATCATATTTATTTTGTAACCTACACGTTTCACATAAAAATTGAAATAATTCATGTTGGAGCATTTTTTTATCATGTGCCTTCAAATAAAATCTTTTGTAATATTATGTAGAATTAATCATAAATTTTGTGTCTCATTCTGAGAAATTACTTGAAAATGTTTAAAGTATTAATCCTTTGTCATTGCAGAAATGTTTTTCATCCATTATTTTCACCATTGAAAGAGGAAGAGTGTGTTTAACTAAGAACAAGAGCCCCGGGAATGTTTATTCAAGACGTTTGTTTTCGATCACATCAAGAGTATTTCTGTCTCATCGAATTTCACTAGCATCGAAGAAGGCGACAGAATTTTTACAGTTGAGTATTTTCTGGAAAAAAGAGTTCAAAATATTCTTCTCCAACAAGTTCTTAGAGTGTTTAAATAGAGATATCCATACTGAGCGTTTTTGAATTGTAATGGGAAAGTAATTGAAGTAATCAAATTTAAATGCGGAAGATTAAATGTATATTAATTAAAGGGTTTTCGCAATTTGAAGTGGCATAAAATTTTGGAAGAATTGTTAGATCATAAGAATTTTTAAGTATAAGGAGGAATTCTCAATAATTTATTAACTAATTTAACCCTTTTAATACCATTTTTTCCTTTTCCGAAATTAAATATAATTTAATCTTCTAATGGATCAAATAAAATATAAATAGTTATATTTTGTTAAAATAAAAATAAATATTACCAATGCAATTTTCTAGGTGGATCATTTTGGCTCTATTTTTTTTTAATGGGAAACGTGCGTCCCATTGGGGTTGAGTTGATAGTATAAAATCCTGTGAAAAGTGGAGGCTCTATGTTTTATAGTATTTTAAACATTTTTATTGCAAGAAACTTCTTACCAATTATATATCCAACATTATTCATGGCATTCTATATATGATAGAACGCAAAACAGTTTTTGCAGGGTAATTTTTTTATCGATCATACTGTAATGACTTGATCCTGATCGATCAAATAAACGGGTAATGTTTAAATACAAATGTTTTATTTATAGCTTATATACAATAAAAAAACAACTCCTCCTCATTTAGGTTAATATTCTGGGAAATATTTATATCTGGATTAAAAGTTCCATGACTAATACAAGGAAAACTAGTTGGCTGTTAGCGTATCCGGCTACTGCGTGTAGCTCAAGAGATCGTTTTCGCATTGGTGCGCTGGAGATGCTGATCAACCAATAATTCTTTAGAAATATTTCCATTGGTCAACAGTTGACCGTGGGAATATTAGCTAATGATTCACCCTCTTAGCAAACCCTCCACAATAGCGAAATATTTTCATCTGGTGGTTCCGCCACGATTTCTTTCTTTAGAGGGCCGTAAAACACGTGTGTTGTCCATTATCTGGACTCTATTCAAGTCCAGAGGGTAACATTAAAGGGGGAGAATCACAAAGGCAACCACAAAAGAAAGCATCGCCCCACAGATGGCCAGACGTAATAATGTTCAAACATGTGTCTCTTAGAAAGGGAGAGAAGTTGTACTTCTTTACAATACAGTTTTCAGTTTGGTTTCTTCAATAATAAGACGTAGTTAAAAATTTCCCTAACATATGATTGTAATGACAGAAAACCATTGGGGTATACAATTCAGTAAATTCTCGATTTACTTTTCCCTTTGGATGATATAAAAATATCAGCAGCACATATATTGTAAGGGTGGGGGTGCAAAGGATTAGAATCAGAAAACACGAGTAAAATATTTTTCACTTTTACATAGCACATTGATAAATTAAATATTAGATATTTTAACTAAATCAAAATTAAATAAATATTTTTAAATAATGCAATATGTGTATTACAAATTAAGATAATTTATTCGGCTTGATGGAAGCTTTGGAATTATGAGTCAACCTTAAATAAATATCAAAGTAAAGTAAATGAAACCTAAGAAAAGTCTAAAAATATTTTATAATGCCTAAGTAAAGGATTTTTTGTGTGCTTTTTCTAGGCTGCAAGAAGCATACTTAACACAATTCATCAATTTTCTAATACCCGTGTTAAACTGTTTTATTATCTCTCATTAAAGCTAAATTTTAGCTAACAGCTTCACGAATTATTTACGATATTGACAATTTTACACCACAAATGATCTTTTAGCATTCAAATTAATTATAAATTAATTGCTTTTTTATTTAAAAATAGAAATGCCCCAGTTCTTTATCCAGAATTTAAAGTTAAGTTCGAGTCAAATATTTTGAGACCAAAAGGAAGCATAAAGATTTTCTTTTTAAAAACCTTAATCTTCAATGCTAATTAATTAATATTTGATAATATGCATGGTATGGGTATATATATTTTGCACTGAATATTTCAAAATATAATTTGTTTATTTCCACACTTGGGTTATTAACCCTTGAATGGACGGATGAAAATTTGGAAATTAATTGAAAAGGGGTGGTTTACAAAACCACAATTTCTCTATAATCAAATTAAATTTTCTAATAAAAGTATTAGTAAGAAAATCAGCCAATATATTCTGCCTATGTATTTCTTGATATATAAATGTGATTTAGAAATGTTTCAAAATACGTTATCATTGAGAAAAGTAATTGCGTCTGAACATACATTTTCTTCTCAAATTACTGAATACAGCACATATAACATATAATACTTGGAAAAAACATTAATTTTCAGTTTTTAAATCATATTTATTTTTTCAGTATACAAGAGTGTGTAGAAAACTATGTAATAGAAAATTTAACAATTATATAAAAAAATGTCAGTGGTTAAAATATACTTTTTTTTATCTGTATTATTCTGATTCAGTAACTAGAATTAAGCATTAAAGTTAATACATTTAAGGCATTTTAAGCATACAGGTTAAGTGCTAGTGTAAAAATTAACCTGCAAATTATGCCGATACTTTTCTTGATAATATATAATTTTTAAAAAATCGAAATATATTATCACTAGAAATATTAATTATATTTGAATATACAAATCAGAATCAGACGAATGCGATTTTCATCAAAAAAAATTTTGTGCAATTATCCCTCTCTCTAATATTTCTTTCTACTTCATTTAAAATTTTCTGAGCTCTGCTGCATAACAAGGATCTGTAGGTTTGATATTATTTCGACTGTTAAGCCTTGTGACACTGAAAGGGAGTTGCGGTCTCTCAGACGTCACGCAAAGGAATAACTAAAATATTTTTTAAAGTATCCACTGAAATCGGTTGAAAAATTACACTTGTAGGGAAGATCATGAAACAACAATCCACACGGACAATCCAATAGATTGAGCTAAAAATGGAGTAGGAGTGACCAAAAATACATCTTTAATGGTTTGAGTTACGCACCTTAGTTAAGGGATAAAAAATATCTAATATGCAGGGTTAATATTTAATGAAATCGAAAAAGTTAATTAAAAGGTTTTATGAAAGAAAACAAAATGAATAAACTTAACTAATAAATAAAATTAATACTACCTAATAAGCTATATCAATTTCCTGTCTTAAATCAATCACAATCTAAAAAAATGGATTTCTTTGTTCTAATATACGAAAAAATATCAGCTTTAAAAATTAAACTAGTGTTCATTTTTTTATTTCAACATGAATTTGTTCTGACAATTGAATTTTAAATGCTCAAGATCTTTTAAATAATTTATTATCTTTCCGAAGAAATTAATATCTTTTAGTGATTAAAGAGAAAATGGGTGAGCATTTTCTTTTTGTAGGACAGACTATGAAAATTAAATGTATTAATTTCTCATAGATAAATTTTAATAAATAAAAAAAGGCAATTCTGATCAATTTTTAAACTTTTTTTATTAATTACAGATAAAGCCAAATTTTAATGTTTCTTGCTTAATTGATCGATTTAAGTCTTATAAATATGATTGTGCAAAACTAATTTTTTAACAATATTTTTTAATGTATTTTTTTATTAATCGAATGTTTTTTGACCAACGTTATAAAGAAAGGGTTCACTTTTCTGTCATTTCTAATGTGTACACCTCTGCTTTTGTACCTTCCATGACAGGATATAGAAGCTTCTTTAAGGAATCCATATCCTCACTTTTGATGGAGATATGTTCAAAATTCCTGTATGTTCGAGAACCTTTATTTTTCATCAATTTCAAGAAATGTTTGCTAAGTTTTATCGTTAAGATCGAATAACTAATTGAATCAGCAAGCCTATGCAAAGTAACCAGCATGCTTTCAGCATCCGTTAGAGCTATCTCCGTTAAAGCTTATTGTCTTATTTACAATAACACTAGTTTTGCAGTAAAATAATATTACAAATCAGTAACAATATTGGTTTAATACAGTTGTGCCTGCTTTAAATTATTTCAGAAATGATGACAATGTCAAAACTTTTGCATGAAAAAAACATATTACAATTGCTTTTTTCAGCATTTATTTTTGATTATTTAATTTTGTATTATTATTGTAATTTAGTATTAACACACTTCTAACTATAAGTTGAAGATACGAAAAATTTGAGGCATCTGAAAAATAAGATAAAACTTAATTCGCAACAGAAATCAATGAAAAATAATATCATAATTAATTTATTAGAAATATTTACTGTAAAGAATTTTTTTTAATAAAATGTGAGCTTTTTCTTTTTATCTTTAGTGTCTTTAAATCCAGATGTTTCTAAAATGCTTATAATTTTTACATAATTGAAAAATGACTTATTTGCAATTGATGATTTATTCAACCAGAAGAATGTAAAGTAGGACTTCATTAGGACTTCACAATATCTTAAAAATCCTAATTGCAATTTTTCAACTCACACGGGGAAATAAAAGCGTAATAGAAAGTTAATGATGATTCTTTCATGAATATTTTTGATTTTGGTTACAAGCATCAATAAGTTGGAAAGAAGGTAAAAGTAACAAAGTAAAGAATTGTCTGCATGTGATTTCTTTACTTCGTTACTTTTGCTTTTAATTACAGGATCACAGATCATTATAGGATCACATTACTTTTTAAATTACAGAATCTAATGTCACACCCAGCTCTATCTTTCATGCGTTTAAAATTTGATAGGTCTAGCCATCATATATGAAGAAATTGCAGTCAGAATTTTGATATTTATTTGTCTGTAAAAAAACTAGTTAGGACTGAAAAATGTTGTTATTTTTGTAAGTAATGAACAAATGTGTTTATATATCGTCTTGGTTCACGTTAGCACAGATCATAATATATGAAAATAAAAAATCTGAGATACATACATTTTGAAATTTCAGAATGGCGTTAGATGTCTATAGAAAAATAAAAGTAAGGAAAGAAAGAACAATATAAATAAGAATAAATAGCCATTGTGTAAAAAACAACACTCTGTTACAATTAAGACAGTAATTGTTATTTATTCTCTCACTGTATTGAAATGCATAGGTAGATATTACATGATAAGAATATATATATATATATATATATATATATATATATATATATATATATATATATATATATATATATATATATAGATAGAGAGAGAGAGAGAGAGAGAGAGAGAGAGAGAGAACAAAAATTATTTAAAAATATATTATTATATGTTTAAGGAATAAAATTCATCATTATTAGAGAAAGTATATCCTCGAAATAAATGTATACCACATTTATCATCATCAATGTATTTATTTATTTATTTTCCACTTTTATAATGAAAAGAAATTGATTTGAAGTTGTTGTTACTAATGGCCCTTGCTATGGACAAGCTCACTGAGGGTCTCTTGTTTTTGATATAGATTCAACTAAAGTCAAGAGTACGAGTTATTCACCCATCACATTCGATTGCACAGCCTCCTTTTATAGGGGAACACATTCACACGCCTCACAGACAGAACGCAAAAGAAAAACCCTGCTCAAACCGAGAATCGAACCCGGGACGCCCAGATCATGAGGAAGGCGTGATACCTCTGTGCCATGAAGCCGGTGATGTTACGGATATGAATTGAAACTCTTTTATTTTAGAGAAACATGATCTAATATTTCGTTAGAGGTTTCAGTATTTTCTTGTGCTTTGGAACTTTTACTATTTCTTTTTAAATGTGTTTAAAAATTCAGTTTAGATATTTGAAGAAAAAAAATTATTTTACGAAAATAAATAAATAAGTGCTGAATCCTGTTTTCAGTGGTTTTTTTTATTCCTTCATTTATTTATATTTAAAAAATTCTGTCGTAGTTTGGAGATTTATTCATAAGGAATTATCAAAATATGTCACTAAGAAAAGAGATTTTTTCGGATATTTAAAAATTTTTAATAATCGTTGGGAGCTCAAATGTCTCCAGACGCTTACTAAGAACTTTTCTATTTTTAAAAATATTTTTTATTTGTGATTATAATAATGTCACTACGTATAAAGCAAACGAAATTCGACCAAGAATATTATTTTTGAATGATGTGTGATATTGAATAGCTTATAGTTTTTTGTTATAGTGAAAAATATAAATTACAGGGTGCCATTTTCTGTTTCCATCATTTCTACCCCATAAATAAAAATTCATTACTGATATATCTAAGCATTATTATTTTCTAAAAACGAAAGGTGGTTTCTAAAACATTGATGATACCTTAAGTTTGTTTTACTCCATCCCAGGAGGTTAAGATTTATTTACTGTGGGCGGACGCATACGAGATGAGTCCGCCCACAGCGCGGCACAAAAGCAGAAGTGTCAAGATTAAGGGAAATCATTATCCCTGGTCTTAAATAGCATACGATTTTGATAGGGAAAATATTTTTTCATAGTGTTTATATACAATGAGATTTCAATCGGGATTTTCCCGACACACGCTTACCCAAACAAGGGAAACACAGGGATTTTTTAAATGTTAATTGTTTAGATCAGTTATTTCCATCCTTCCACTCGGAGCGTGGGAATTGAATGGCCTTAAGCCGATTCCAAAATTTTACACATCTTCTGTGGTATTAATAACTAGAATAAGTGGAATGGATCAAGAAATAAGAGAATATTTTTAGAATGAAATTGCTGTATGCTAAATTAAATCAAAAATTTGTAAATTAATTAGGATTTAAATTCGAATTTAAGCTATCATTACATTTATATACCGAGAATCCAAAATGAAATAAATTTTTAAAAAGTAAATTATACCTAGTGAAATTATTTCTTCTTACATACATATTCAAGAAATTATCGACATCTCTTTTGTCATCTCAACTCAAGAAATTATTACATGATTAAATTTGATGGATGATCATCCGTGGCCGAAATGATTTTGAACAACTTTTCTGAATTATTCAACAAATATTTGAATTTAATCATACTTCAACTCGAATCAGAGTGGTTTTGAAGTACATAAAAAAAGTACACATTTCTGACTTTGAGTGTATGGAAAGTGCAAAGAAATACCCGACTAACATCAAAAGTTAATTAGAAGCTTTAATTACGGAGGTAATTATTTGGAGAAATTATATGTTTACTTAAGATGAGAATTAAAACTTCTGTATGAGTAGTGAACTTTTTTAAATAATTTTTTTGCTACATGATATTAGCTTTGAAACGAATAAAGAAACATTGACACATAAAATAGGTTTCTGTTAGCCGGTTAAACCTTTATGCAGACAATGTTGAATAGACATAATATATAATTTTGCAACTCTATACTGCAAATTTCAAATAAACTTCCTATCGGCTCATTTTTTTACTTAAAAAGTTATTCTCACAAATGATTTTTTAAAAATATTTGTTAGAATATTCTTATTTGCCTTATAATAATTTCGAATACTAAACTATTTTTAAAAGAAATGGGCCTATCATTTTTATAATCAAAGGTATTCGTATTAAATATTTATAACTTGTTCAGCCGGCTTTCTGGCACAGAGGTAGCGCGTCCTCCTCGTGTTCTAGGAGTCCCGGTTCAGGCAAGATTGTTCTTCTGTGTGCTATCTGTGAGATGTGTGAATGTGCACCCCTGTAAAAAGGGGCTGTGCAGGCATATGTAAAGAGTGTGTAGCTAAGTCGTACTCTTGGTTCTAGTTGAAGCTACCTCAAAAACAAAAGACGCTCCTTTCGACTTAAATCTGCCGCTGTAACAGCAGGGGGCTTGTTTATAGACAAGTGTTATAAGTAAAAACAACAGAACTTGTTCATAATGCTTGTTTTTTAAGAATTTCTAAAGGAATTTAATTGTTTGTAACATTCCTCTCTTTGCCTTTAGAGCAATAAAAAAGTAATGTGGACATTTAGAATTCTATTAAGTATTCGGAAATGTAAATTGTTGTTTATGACAACCATTTCCAGCACAATACAGCCATGCATAATAGGCATTTGTTTAGGGTTATATGTTTTGTGCTGGTGTTGGGAAAACCATTTTTAGATGTCTCATAAGTGGAAACACTGAAAATAAATTTTTCCCTATAAATTATGACTGTTGTATAAATTTGAATAAAAATGCTTCATACTTAAAAATTTTAATTTCCTTAACTGTTAAAGAATTAGCGTTTTATATAAACTTTCTAGTGTAAACTCTATAGTGTAAAACTTCTAAAATAATGTTATTACGCTATAAAAATATATATGCTATTACGCTATATATTTTACTTTGCTGTATTACGCTTTTGAATATTATGTATATATTTTACTTTGGATGTCAGTATGATATATAGTTACTTTAAAAATTAAATTACTTTTAATCCCTGCTTAGTTTGTTTCGTTTAATAATATTAACGTCCCCCTATAAAGCAACATAAGGACTAATTTCAGAAGGACCTAATGATTTTAAACCGCGGTCAGATGACGAGCACAATAACTGAGATGGCACCCTTTCCTTATACCACACCATCGGGAAGACAGCCGTTGGCAGATTTAACTTGCAACTGATCCCCTAACGCGACGATTCTTAGGTGAAATTATCTCGTACCTCAAACCCTGGGGTTCACGAGACCAGATTTCACCACGAGGTTATCTCAGACCATACTATTAGTCATAATGAATCAATTAAGTTCCCAAATCTGACAGACACTAATAAATACGCTAAACAAACTATATGCAAGCATTAAAACAAATTTCTAAAAAAAATCAATGATCTTACTTATGAATCAAATATTAAAATTTTTAAGCATCCTTTATTTAAAAACCGTTACACAATACGGAATACCTTAGATGATAAAAAATCAGGCAAGAAAAAGCATTCTTTTAAAGTACTCTTCAAAAGAAGTTTCGCAATCAATATCTATAATGGGAACTCAGGGTTTTTGTGGCAACACCAGAAAGCAGAAGAATAGTGGCATCTATAGAATGAATTTTCAATCTCCAGAGCAAAGGTGATAAAGGGAATGGACAGCATCGGACCATTATTCATATCCGATGGTTTAGAAAGTTGTCTTTCCTGCTTTCTTTTTCTATATATCAAGAATATGGGCACATAAAGTATCTTGAAACTTATACATTCTCTTTTAGAGTGGTAGGATATAACTCTAATTTAAAAAAAAAACGTTTTGGTAATTTTTGATAAAGAAAGTTTTAACAATCAAACATTGTAATCAATATGATAGATAAAGAGAAAATTTATAATTTCCTAAAATGCTGTAGAGCTATATACCTATTAATAGCTTTCTAATATATAAATTTCTACTAAAATATTTATTTCCACTAATAATAAAAATGATTATGTGAGTTTTGTTCATTTCCATATAAAACCTTTTAACCTAAAGCGATCTTTAAATGCCTTTTTAATGTGCCTTTTGGAGCGATTGATTTGACATTTTATTTAATTAAATACAAAACAAAATTTTGGTGCTTTTTCCCAATAGTATTCTGAAGTATAGCATCATGATTTTATTGTATCATAATAAAATCTTTTAGAGAATATATTAGCAGTAGTACCAATTTTTATTGAATAATTATTTTGCTATATTTATTCTACTTTACTTTAAAATATTTTGTTACATTTTTTATAGCAATATATTTTCTTTTTGATGAGAATTTAATTTAAAAGTTTTTTGACTGTTTCGCATTGATATTTATTTATATTTTTTAAGCCCATGTTGAGGATTCGTTTTTCTAACTTTGACAGCCTCATTAGCATCAGCATCAGAGGCAGATTAAAAGGCAATATAGAAAAGTTTGTTCTTAAATACTCATACAATACAATAAAAATTTAGGAATAAAACAATTTCAAATATCGCTCATTTATTTGTTACAAGAAAAAGTTATTTTTTATAGTTTGGGGGTTGAGAATGTTCCCTTAAAATTGGTTTATAACATTTAGTGATTGGTTTAAAATTTTAATTCGAAATTCAATTAATTAAAAATTAAGTGACATTTTCAAGTCTTCCCCCAATAACTTTTGAACAACACAAAAGTGATTATCACATTACCTTAGAATTCAAAAAAAAAATTATCTTTGATGATGCCAATATATAATTTATAATGATACTACTTCTAATCAAGTGCAAAAATATTTTAAGCGCATTTCGTACCAATATATTTAAATTTTGAAGTGAAATTGATATTATTTCCGTTTTGGGTTTTAATATTTTTATTAACGATTAAATTATGCGACTTTTTAAAATTTTGAATGAGTTGCAGCATTATAGCTTAAGATAATAAATTTTTTGAAATGTACTGCACTTTAGGTTGTAGATTTAACTTAAAAAATCTTGAAAAATAAAATATTTTTAAAGTTGCTGTTCTTCCTCTTATATAATTAAAGATATAAACAGATATTATTATGCGCAGAGATATAAACGGAAAATTATGGAAATGCATAACATAATAAACTAAGCAGTGTGAAGCTTCTAAAATAGTATAACTTATTTAACCCTCACAATTTGTAGTTTAAAAATAGTTTACTAAGGACGCAATTAATGCATAGTTAAACAAAATATTTAATTGAAATTTTCAGGCATCAATAATTTTGCAAACAACTGATTACCAAAAATGGTTAATTGATCAATAAAAATTACCCCTGTAGCAATTGGATAATTAACATTCTGGAAATGTTAAAACAAAGAAGTAATACTTTCCATCAATTACTTTGTAGAAATTATATCTTAAATTATGTAAAAATGTCAGATTTCCATATTAAATTTTCAATTGCTAATTTTTTTAGAACTCAGTAAATTTTTTGAATGCATTTGCATAAATTATCTTAGCTTGATTGAATTAGCATAATGTGAAGTATTTTATTCAGGAAAAACAAAATATAATTTAGTTACAGATGCCTCCTTTAAAGTGTATAAGTATTTATTTTATCTGTCTGGAAGCCATGAAATGCTTCATGCTCATGAATTTATTTGAAGAGTCAATATAATTTTTCTCTCTTTCTACATGCCATACGTCATAGTTCAATAATAACAGTGTGAGTATCTGTATTTAAAAAAAAACTCGTAATTCAATAGTAAACTTCCTCACATAAAAAAAAGATTTCAACATGGATTTAAAAAATCATTTGATTGAAAGAAGAGAAGATAGAGGAATGGTATATAATTCATAGTCATAGCTAGAATCTCCGACCCGCCACGAAGGCACACGGATTTTAACCATAAAACTGAATGATCGGACTGCTACAACATCAACACTGGCGGGAACTGTGGTTGAGTCCTAATGGCTATCACCGGCCACAGTACAAACTTCCCCGTATTAAGTATAATCCCACCATTGATGATAGGAGTCTAACCTTCACCTATTAATGTACTCTTCAAGGGTAGTAAGATCCAACCATCATTCTGGAAACATCTCATCTTGATTTCGAAGTTCCTCCTTGGAGGATAGAAAAGGTAGATAAAAAAAGTGATTTCTGTATCGAAAATTTAGTAATAGCAAAACGAATGGAATGCAGATATGGATTTATAAGGAAACCTTTGGGTTTCACAAATGCTAATTTTTTTCTTTAGTTAGAGCAATAGAATTAATATGCCTTGAAGGCTATATTTTTAAATTGATTTAAGGGATTTATCTGTTTTGATAAACTATTAATACGAAGCAAATGACAAAATCGGAGCTTTACGACTTCTCGGCAAAATTTTATATAGTCATTAACAAATATCACTAAGATTCATACGAGCTTTACTCATATTATTAAAAAAAGTAACGATTTAATTTTTTCCTTATAAAAGCATCAGTTAGTCAATTAAAAAAATTCATAACGTACAAAAACAAGAGTAATTCAGAAAACAGTTTTTGAATTAACTGCGAAATCATTGAAGACCTAAATATTTTTTACTATTTGAAAAGCTTTGGAAAAAAAATGACCTGAAATCGTTAATTAAGGTAAGTTTCTTTTTTGTTTCTATTTTAATTTATTGGAATATATTTTATTTTTTAAAAAAATTAGAAAATAAAAATACAATTTATTCTCTTTTTTTTTACACGGTTTTATTTTTTCAATCCATAAATTTCCCCTTTTTTTATTTATTTTATAACTGGCAATTTATAAAAAAAAGAGTTGAAAACAACTAGGAAAAGCTCATTTTTTTCTTAAAATGTGTGGAAAAATGAATGATTAATTTTTAAAATATTGCAATATTTAATGACATCTCCTTAAATTTTGATCGAAATTATAAATTAGTTCATATTCAGATGTGCTTAGTGGCATTTTTAAAAATAATAATTATATTATTGATATATTGTAAAGAAGGTAAGATGAAAGAGTTTCCAGCTTGCTTTTTTAAAAAAATATAATAATATAAAGTAAATTTAAAAAATAAAAATATTACAAAATACGAGGTTTCTCCCCCTTCTCTGATATTGCAACAAAGTTTCTTTTAGATAAATATTTTACATATTTAAGCATTAAAATCATCTTATTTCTCTTTTCCCCCCGATAGTCATGAAATAAAACAATCCTAATATTATGTAATAATTTCTTTTGATGATTAGCTCGTTCACCAAGAATTTTGTCATCCAAGCATCAATTATAAAACATCACTTTATATTTAGTAACAACAAACAAGGAATTTGTCTTATTTTCAAACTTCTTGCTACAATGAATAGAGTTTTAGTTGCATGATTTTATTTATGATATAAATAAAAATCACGCGATCAAAAGGGCGCTAAAATAAATAAAACTCTGTTATAAAATCAGAGAATCGTTTTTTTTTAAATTAACAAAACTTACGTAGAAAATTGAAATAGCATTATTCCATTAATAAGAAATAATTTTTAGAACCTTAAAGTCGTGAAAAAATCACTATTTTAAAATCATATTTCCGGGAAGTATTTTAAAATAACTCTAAAACTCTCTAAATTTTATACAATTCAAATTTTTAGAAAAATGGTTCTTTATTAGTGTAAATTGAAAGTAAGTAACAGCTATAAAAATGCAGCTAACTTTTGTTCATTCTTCTCATTAAAAATATATATGCTATCTATAAGGCGCTAAATAAGGTCTTTAAACAATGAAATACAATTCAAATAACTGGAAATTGTTACCATTTCAATATTTAGAGATAAATAACTTGTCGAATTAAAAGAGAATTGCAACAAATCTCACTTCTATCAAATATTTAATCAGTGTTTCAGATTGTTTCTCTAAAACATTTTCTATTTTAAGAAAATAGTTTTTTCTCGTAATCATATTTTTATGAAATTTTAGAGATATATAAACGTGATATTCAAAGAACGAAGAAGCTATTATTTTAAATCTATGTGCAAACTTTCATGTTTTATATCTACAAGAAAACTAGAAATAAAATTTCTTTATTTCATTAAACTTTAAAAAATACGAAATAAAAGATGGCATTAAAAAAATAATCTACTATATATCCTGCTTAAAATAGATTTTTAAAGAATCTACCATATACCTTCTATAAAAATAATTTTATAAATTACTGAAATTAGCTTCCTTAGGTGTCAATTTTCTTAAATAATGTATTGATCATATGGGAAAAAGTGGGTGTATAATTTATGCTGATTAAATACATTTTTAATTTAAAAAATGATGTATTTTTAGCTAAGAATGCAGAGGTTGAAATACAATTTTAAGCTTCGATTCTTTTATAACATTTTATTTTATTAATTTTATTTTATTAAATAGTTACAAGAATTAGGAAGTTTTGGGGAATTAATTAAAAATGGAAACAAAGTGTACAAAATTATATTAAAATTTTAGATTTATACTGGATGGGAGAAAACATAAAATGTGCGAAGTTATTTACTCCGCTAGTCTTTTAAGAAATCCCTCAAGGGTGGATAATTTTTCATTAATAATGATGAAAAAACTAATTAAAGTTTTTCATGAGGCCTTTTAGCTTGAAATTTCTTCTGGGGGAAATTCGAGATGTCCTTCTAGTTCCAAAGATTTAAGTAGAACAAATTCTTAGCTCTTTGTAGAAATTTTATTCGAGTTTATTTTTCGAAACAAGTGTAGTTTTCATAAAATTAATACTAAGCCTTCATTCTGAGATTCTTTTTAATAATCCTATTCTCTACTACAAAAATACATGTTCTTTGAATCATTCTTTATAGAACTGAATTAATAATTAAAAAAATATTAAAACAACTACGATATATAAAATGCAGCTCTTTTTAAATTTTTTAAACAATAAATTAAGCCATTAAAAGTGAAAAATATTGATTTCTTCACTATTTGTAATACAATAAATAAGCAGTTTATTTAATTTAAACTAATTTTATGATAGAGATATATAATTATTATTGGAAAAGTCAAGTATGAATATTAATAATAAGGATCAATGAGCTTTAATTTGAGCACCCTATCTATGTTTATTCTATTAGATCGATCATTAAAAACATTTTAAAAGGTACTTATGCCTTTAAAATCTTTCATTGTATATTAAATAATTACAATTCATAAATTGGTCTTTTCACTATGAATGAAATACTCTGAATGATTTTAATTACTATTAATTACTATAATTTACTATGAATGATTTGATTATTTGTTGCCAATGGTGATATTAATGATCCAATAAAAAGAAATGTTAAGTTTGAATGTAGAAAAAGAGTTAATTTTTCGTACTGTTGATTCAGCTTGTATATGAAGTCACAAAGGAATGAAAGGTTCAAAAATAGATTATATAGAATATCTCAATGATTTTCTCGATTTTGTTTACATCATTCAAGTCAGAGTTACCTTTTTCAGCTTCTAATATTTTTCTAACGATATGAAAGGAGACACATTATATTGTTGCCAATAATTCTAATACAAGATGCAGACTTTTTTGTCTATGAAAACGCGAATTAAATATTTACGACACAATCTACAAATTCACTGCGAATGAACTCTATTTAATCCGCTAATCTCGATTAAAAGCAAAGCTATAGAACGCACGTCAAAAAGAAAAGCCACTCTTTCAAGCTAAACCAACTAACCTAATTGGTTTTCTGAACTGAACTGATTCACCATCCTTAAGCAGTACCTTTTAAATAGCGTCCTACTAAAGTGGGTGGAAATTCCAGATAACTCTGGAGCTTTCTCCAACATTCTATAAGACCAATCTTAATTTCTTATCTTCTATTACGCATTTTAGCATGCATTAAAACCCATTAGCAACCATATTATGTAGCCAACCAATATACGTCGCCAAATTAGTCAAATATGGCGTCCTTTTGTTGTGAATCTCCTTGGGAGGTCTTTTCTCAATGAGGCGCGATTCCATCACAGTTAACTTTATACAATTAAACTATTTACAAATATTTACAAAATTTGCACAACAATTCTTAAATATTTATGTTATTTACATCTAGTTTACACAAAATTCATAGCAATAGAAATTAAAATAAAACCCTCTTTTAACAGTTATTCTGCTGACATCTTGCATTTTCAAAATTTGCATTCGATTTTGGTTGCTTATTGTTCTTTTTAGAGAAGTTACGAAATATTAGTCCTTTAATTGAATGCATCATTTTATTCTGAAGCTATATAGTGATCCATGTCTTTTAAGAATAGGTTTCAATCTTCATTCTCTATACTAAATGCAGAGAGAATGTATCGAATTATCTATACTTTGTGTAGAGAAACAAAGAAGAGTGAATTGGTGGTAACTATTTTATTTGTGAACCTGGTGTTATTTATTGATTAAGACATTACTGAACTGAATTCACAATCCTAAATCAAAACTAAAAAGTCTGGATCATGAAACAATTAAAATGTTCTGATATATTGAACTGCCCCTTTCTGAAGAAATCAATTATTTAATAAATATCAATTTAAACATTCGATTAATGAAATGCATATGTTTAGCTATCCATCGAGCAAGCTATTTCTGTTATCAATAGAAGTTATTTTACCAGGCCCCTTGTTAGAACATGGGGATGCAATTGAAATTGATTAATAGATGCATTGCAGTGAATAATTAGATTTATTTACTGTATTGTACTGTTAAAGCATTACTTTCCAATGCGAATGAAATTTGAAGTAACGGCATAGAGTGGTAATTCTAATCGAGTTATTGATTCCTTTGGTTAAGAAGAAAAGGGAATGGTCACGAGATAATTTTAAGAAATTAAATAAAAGTGCATACTATTGCAATTTATTATTTATAAAGATTAATAGAATGTCTGCACACTCAATTAGTATCCCCGAAGTTAAAAGTTTTAAATGCATCAATTTCTTTCTTTTAAGCAATATATTTGTTGATTTTTTTTCATTTAAGAAGATTTTTATCTTTTATTAATAAATGAAAAGGGGCATTGAAAAATGGTGGATCAGATAACTTAAAAGATAAGAAGATGTGGATTTTCATTGATAGATCATTAATAGATTAAAAAAACGACACTAGCCCTTCTTTAATATGGATATACTTTTAATAATATATAGCCTTACTTTTAGTTAATCTAATAGAAACACTTATTGCTACATGATATAAACAGTTTTATATTGACCAGTATAAACAAACCAACAAAATCTATAAACCCTTGAGACCTTATTCTGCCCGAAAAACCATTAATTTTAATGTAATACGAGGGCAAATCAAAAGTCTCTGCGCCTATTTTTTATTCGCCAAAAACAAGTTCATACAGAATTTTACAAATATACGTAGTGTGCCATGCACTTTAACTTTGTTTCTCCATATAGCCACCAAACCGATTCAGATATTTGTCCCATCTCAGCATTAAATGAGAGATCCCTTTGTGGTAGAATTCTTCTGGCTGCCTGTGGAACCACCGTCGTATTCAGTGAACCGAAAACTTGAAAATCACTAGGTGCAAGGTCTGAACTGTAAGGTGGGTGTTCCAGATTCTCTAAGTGAGCACTCATTTTCAAAGAAGTCTTCATGATATTTTTGAAACTCATGACACCACCAATGAACACTTCCCAAAGACAGACACTTTTCGCCGCATGTGGCGTGCATTTCCCTGTCAATTCTACGGGCGTTTGTCCCTTGCTCCATGGAAAACGAATAACACTTCGCTACTCATAAGCTATGGATGTCTGAAGAGCAACCGCCATGTTAAATGACTGATAGCAGCGCCACTCATCGGAGAAAAAGGCAGATACGGCTGATACGGTTCAAGGAACGTTCACTGCTGGGAATGTATATGTTCCCTTTGTATTCAAACCCGGGCTTTGGCTTAAAAAATAGGCCCAAAGACTTTTTGATTAATATGCAAAAGCATATGCAAAAAACATCATTTGCAATAGATCGAAAAACAGAATCAGCAAAAAAGCTGTTAACTAATTGCAATGGGATTAAGAACTCAGATATAGTTATCAGAGGAGAGATTGCGTTAATATTTTAACTTCCACTTTACTTACAACAGAAAGTATATAGGTTAATCGAAATGACTTAGTTGTCTGTTGGCTTCTTACTGTTTCCTTGACAGGGCAAGTCATAGAACTTACTCTCTGACCCATTCTAAAGTACATGGGTAAAAATTACTTCATGACCGGACCACTGTAAAGCAACAATGACGGAAACTGTGGTTGAGTCCTAAGGACCATCCGTGGTCACTGTGTAACCCTTCTAAAAATAACCCTTCTAACCCTGTCTCTTCCATCATCGATGGGAGGAGACAGAACCCTGCCCCTTTTCATCTGTACACTCCATTTCATGTGATACCGCCATGTTGGAAGCTTCTCATTCTCATTTCGAGGTGTCCCCTGAGGGATTCCGTGAAGTTCAAAGAAATCTAGAATGATCACAGATACTCTCGTAATATTGTAGTTAATGACAAGATTCTTGTAGTTTCCGGAATCTTTAATATTTTTTTTTTTTTGCAAAATCTCCTTAATGTCAAAGATTTTTGGCCAAAGCTATTTCTTGGAACTTGGTATCCATTTAGTATCTGTCAGAGGAATTAAAATTGTAAATTAACTATGCTACTAAAGAATATTACAAATTCTCTAGAACAAAATGAATGATATTTGTTATTAAATGTTAGAGAAGGTTCGATAGAATATAACTAATTGCTATGAATTATTTAAGTTGGCGTCCTGGCACAGAGGTAGTTTGTCTTCCTCATGATCTGGGCGTCCGGGATCCGAGTCTCGGTTAGGGCATGGTTGTTCTTCCGTGTTCTGTCTGTGAGTTTTGTGAATGTGACCCCCTTCAAAAAGGTGCTACGCAAGCTATTATGTATGTGTCATCGTCATATGAGATAGAAATCAGACTTCTGCCCTCGGGTGCTCAGGGGTCCATACCCTCAGAAGCTACTGCACCCACTCTTTTTATTGTAAAGCGGACACGAGATCATCATTTATTATTTAAGCGAAACTTTTTCCCCAAGAAATTTATTGGTCGAGATGTGTAATAATAAGGGCTATTCTTTTGTAACATATATTTCTAGGTACACTTAGAAATATGTGCATTCCTAGTATATATTGCTAAGAAATAGTATTTAGAAATACACGTGTACATAGAAACCTACTACTAAGTATATTTCTTTATATAACTATATTTCTAAGTACTATATATACTTTAAGTATATTTCTAGGTATACTTAGAAATATAAGCATCCCTAGTACATATTACTAAGAAATAGTACTTAGAATTATAAATCTACGTATAAACATACTATTAAGTACATTTTTATGTATACTAGTAAATATATGCATCCCTAGTGTATATTACTAAAAAATAGTACTTAAATATAATAAGAAATAAGAAATAGTAAATATAGAAGAACATATACTATTATAATTTATATGCAATATAAATAAGAAATAATACATATAGATATACATAGAAATATACTACTAAGTATATTTCTAAGTAATGATTTAAACTTAATATATAGTTAAAATTCTAAAATATTTTTTTTCCTATCATTTAGTTTACATTCATGCAAAATTTTTGAATAATGATAATAATAATGATTTGAATAATAATGTTAATAATGATAATAACATTTATTTTTAATAGTTATTTATTTCCATATAAATTATTGGAAACAATTTTTCCCAAAATAACTACATTCACTTTTGAAGGACCTTACGAATTTAAACCAACTGTGTTGATAATTTAATTAATTCTTAGAGCAACAGCAGCAAGAAATGTTTTAATAATTTGGTTATTAATATTTTGCATGAATCTCTAAAATTAAACACTTGCAAAATATTATAATTTAATATTCTACCAGTTCTAAGAATTTTAAGAAGAATCGTTCGAAATATATTATAATTTACGTGTTACTAGATAGTCTACTTCCTGAGTGACATCATCATCTTTTCTTTGTATATCTTTAACCTTATTCCTTCCGACTTAGCTGTATATTTTGTAACATCGTTTCAATATAAACTTTTGATGTAAAATCACTTCCTATTTTACATCGTTCCAGGAAATATAAACTTTTAATATAAAATCTCTTCCAATTTTTAATCTGCATTAAAGTAAACTATAATTGGAAGACTTTTTAAATTTTTATTCTCTTTAATCTTTGTCTCAGACAGAAATACATTTCTTCCTACCATTTTCAACATGCAAAGTTTAATTTTTGTTTTAATCTTTTCTACAGCAAAGCTTTCGAAATTCGACAATTATATATTTTTTAAAAAATGCATTTTTTATATGTATATAATAAGAGAATTTTCAGCGGAATATTTAAAATTTTTATTTATATGGAGGAGAAATTTAACATATAAATTCTTAAAGGAAATATTTATCTCTTTCGATTAAAATGATTTGGACATTAGGAATATTTATTTTATATTGAACCAGAATTATTAAAGAACAAAATACCATAAATATAAAGTTTTTTTTAAATAGACAGATCTTAGTGAGAATTAAATTTAAAATTCACAGTTTTATTATCGGAACAATTGGAAATATTAAAAATTGGTTTTTATTTTGATGTGTTTAATGTCAAATATTTACGTAGTGTTAAAAGTTATTTTTCTTTAAATTCTACGGTTATTTTTATTACTACCATGCATTATCAAATGCTGTAAATTTACTTATGTTCTTGCTAAGAGATGTTGGAATGCAAGGTATGAAAACAGGATATAGATATGGATGTTAGTTGTCATTTATATAATCTGTTCCTTATAAACTTGAAATTTTCGAGTGAATATCAATTTCTTAGTGTTATTAAAAGCTTACATGTTCAATGTGTCTATTTTCTTATTTTCAATATATTACAACGTCACTTTTTTATTTGTTCTGTAAACTGAAGGAAATTAAACAAAATCCGGTTTCATAGAAAATATTTGTGGGAATAAAGGAAATGATTGGTACTTCCGTAGTATACCGTCTTCGCCAACGATCGCCAACGGTTTAGTAACTCTTTAGCGTCGGATTTAAATTTGGCGATGAAGGTCAACGGATTACACCATTGCCGAGTTCCCATAATTGGCGGTTTAGTAACTCATTGGCTATGACTTCAAATTCAGTGATAAAATTGGACGGAATAATACGTAAGTACGAAATGATTTGAGTTTCATTCAAAAAATGTAAATGTTTTCATTATATTTTAAAATATGTTCGTTAGTTAATTAAATCCAAACTGAAGATTTTCTCAAAAATTAATTTGGCATTGAATTTTTTATTGTTATTATTAAACAATATAAAAACCTTCTAAGTGATTATTTCACCGTTTCGGAGCAATTTGGAAATTATCACGAAAAAGATTATAATTCCAAAATTAATTTTTAACTAAAGTTTCATTGAGCTTAGGGTTTCTTATTTCAAATGCATTTAATTATATAAATGATAACTTGAAATATTTTTATAAATACATAAAAAATACATTAACATTTTCTTGCTATGTATAATGGAAAAATATTCAATTATTGATTTTTAAATTTATTATTTAAAAATTATTGTCTTCAAAAATTTCACATAAAATTATGTATCAATATAACAATAAAATCACTTAAATATGTGATGTTATTGTTATATTTTGTACAATAACTATTTAAAAATTTGTTAAAGATAATTTTAAATGTTTGTTTGCAAAAAAATTTACTTCATAAATGATAAACTTTGCTTATGAAAGTTTCTTGAATATTTAAAATATATTATCAAGAATTCGTGAAATTAAACTTTTGATTCATCAAAGTGTCGATGGTGAGTCAAGAGCTTGAAAGGCAAGGAATCGTAATGGATTCATTCAATCATTAGAAAATCCTTATGAATAGAGAAGTCACATCTTTTTTTACTATTATATAATATCAACCACAGCAGATCCAATAAATATTTTTTCACAGATCATCAATCCACTTTGACTTTCTTAAAAAAAATACAACTAAAATAATTTACCACGAGATCTCAATCTCGGAATTCTAGGTCTGTAAATGAAGCCGTCGGTTGTAAAAAAAATATTCTTTTGAAAGAGTCAGTTTATTTTTCGCTACACGAAAATCACTCATTGAGTAACATATTTAGCTTCCAAAGACTGTCAAGATACTCAAAAGAACCTTTCAATCTTTTTCGACTTCCCCAGTTACGTGAATTCGAAGACAAAATCTGAATAGAATTTGGGTTTTATTGTTAAGGCAGACGGATTGAAGAAAGAGAAAAGGCATTAATTCTTTTTCTTTTTAATTTAGTTTGCAATAACTGACATCACTCAATATAAAGACCACTAACTGCCATCAATCATTCTTTCGAGAATTTTTTTTTCACAAAAATTAAGGGCAAAGGTTTGTATGGGACTGGCAATTTATTTGTTCTTGCACTTTTACTAAATCAATATGAGTAAAGTTATTTTTTAAAATCAATATTTCTTGGTCTTCACTATTTTATTCTGATACTTTTTCTAATAAAACGGTGACTGGACTGCTTGTTGTATCGAATTTTTTTCTTCAGAACTGATATTATTCATAACTATTTACGTTGATTAATTAATATATTACTAGAAAGTTTTGAAAAATTACCGAGTTTTTTCAATAATTTTATGAAAATCTGAATTTGGGAATTATATATATATAGATAAAAACGCGATTTTAAATCACTCAATTGGTGGCCTCAAGGAAATTACATCGATACCGGCAGTCAAAGTTTTCTAAATCAGATTGGCCTTAATGGTTTTCTTGCTATTACTGAAAGCTAAAGGAGAGGGATTATGCCTATTGTTGGTGCCATATACAAAAGGAATAAAAAATTATATAT
>JAOUZG010044845.1:7377662-7400330 GCA_026289955.1 Argiope argentata
ATAAGTTCATTTATGAGATATTTTTAAAAATTTATTGTTAAAGTAATAATATTTAACAAAAATTATAATGCCATAACTTTTCCATACAAAGGAACAAAACATATATTCTCTATTAACTCATTCAAATGTTTTCTAATTTAAAAAAAATATATGGGTAAATATTTCACTCTTTTTAAACATACCTGCCTTAATTTG
Organism: Argiope argentata; assembly: GCA_026289955.1. NCBI lineage: Eukaryota > Metazoa > Arthropoda > Arachnida > Araneae > Araneidae > Argiope > Argiope argentata. The sequence goes on from JAOUZG010044845.1 coordinate 7,377,858, forward strand.
TAGGAATTCTGAATAATACAACTACAAGAATATTAAATACTGAGCATTTACGATTCTTTTTTTTTATTTAATGGCTTCCATCCATGTCCTAAAAATGAGCAAAACAGTATACGGAGAAAGAAATAGAAACAAAATAACAAATCTAAAATAGATAATAAGAGAATACAAAATAATTAATAATAAAATATCAAATGGGCAGCAAAATAAATAATATGACTCTTGTCAAGTTTGAACAATAACATCGTTTTAGATGCTATTTATGTTTGTAGATCTGCAAGTTGTGAAAGCGATCTTTTATTTAAGTCGTAAAAAAATTCTGTGTCTCTTTCTCTGTGTTCAAAATGACCTCAATTATTGGAAACAAAAGATTAAATCGAAGGTCTTAAAACGTTTCAAATACACTGAAAATAAATGCTATGTATTTTATTGATAAGAATTTCAAAATCGTTGGAAGCCTAATGCCTTCAATTTGCTGAGTTCATTGAATTTAATAATTTTGTTTAATGTATTTCTAAATAAGTTTATAAGAAGACAAATTATTGTAGACATATTATATATCATTGCAAAGCTACATTGAAATGAAAATATTGTAAAAGTTAAAAGACTTTACAAATTTTTTTGAGCCTTTGAATAATTAAAACAATCTCTAGATAAGCATTCATCCAAGATGGAGGCTCAACGGATATTTTCAAAGGTACATTTTATGAACAATGACTTTGGAATTTATTTAGATTATGAAAAAAAAAGCATTTAAAAATATGTAGAAACATTTTGAATAATAGAGCATACTTAACGTTGTCGCTCTTTGTTGTCGTATATTTCTGTCTTCAACAACATCTTTTATTGTTAAATTATTTTTTGTATTTCTTATATTTTCTGAATGTTTAGTAGGAAAAACATCATTTGTTGTAGCATTACATAAATAAACATGATTAGCAAAGTAGAAAAATAACAGAAAAAATAGAAAACTTCTCCTTTTTAGTTTAATTAAAATCGAGAGCACAAAATTTTGCATTTATTAATGTCGATACAAAAATATCTAATAGAAGAAGTAAATATATGGAATTAAAATATACCCATAGTCACATAAATTTTCAAAAAAATATCAAAATAATTTTTCTTTTTACTTCTTTTCAGGATGAACAAAAATTTAAATCATTCAGAAAAGAAGTAAAAAATCAATTATTTATTTTCTCTATTATCTTTAGTCACTCATCACTGTTAAACAGTATTATGTGTTTTGTTCAGTTCATAATGTAGCGGACTTTTTGTTCTCCGAATTTTTAGGAATGCTTTGTATTTTGGATTTTACTCTCAGATTCATGCATTCATGACTAGATGTAGATGTGAATGTTGTTAGTTGGTGTTTGAGATGCATGTTTGCGTTTCCAACATTTAGTTTTGAATTAGAGTTTTGATTGTGAAAGAGATTTAATTAAGGATTATATGACAGTCAAATGTGCTGTTCAAGGTAAAATCGAGTTTTCTTTATCAAGCATTCGGTCGAAACGCAAATTGAACGAAATAAGAAATAGGATCATTTTAAACAATAGTTTCTCGAATTTTCGTATTTAAGACAGCATAAACTGTAATTAATTTCTGTAACATGTTGTTGTTTCTTATGACACTTGCCATGGACAAACTCGCTGAGGAAATCGGCAAATTGTCTAATAAAATTCTCTTGTTTTGTAGTAGCGCCAACTAGGGCCAAGAGACGACTTTTGTTTCTCAACTCATCACCTTCGTTTGCACAGTCCCTTTTACAGGGGGGGGCACATTCACACACTTCACAGATAGAACACAGAAGAACAACCATGCCCGAACCAGGAACGTCCAGTTCACGGGGGGAGATGCGCTACCCCTATGCCAGGATGCCGGCTCTGTTACAAGTTGGTCATTGAAAAAGAATACGGTAAACAGTATGAAATCACATTCATGTAACCTATCTTTAATAATTTTATAATATTTTGAATTGGTATGAGTAGTAACTAAAATATTCTGTATTTCGTACACATGAAACATGAATTTAAAACTTGTAGATTAATGTAAAACATAAAAACATGGTAAAATTTCTAAATAGAATAAAATTATTCATAAATCAGAGTTAGAAATTCTATTTTATTTATGGAGCTTGAACTAGTACATGTAAATAAATTTTTGAAAAACAAATACCTCTTCTATAGATATGTTTGAAAGCTGTATTTGAAATGAGTAAAACATTTGCTGTTCATCGAATACTTTCTTAAAGGCGGGTTCCTTTACTTTAAGTAAAGAAAAGATTTTGAAATAAATAATTCTGCCACAGTACGCTGGCAGTAGGATAGGTCGGAAAACGAAAAAGCCGGATAAGTCGGATTTCTATGAACTTATTTCTTTGCTCACTAGTTCTAGAAGTCAAAGTTTCCATGCTAAAATATACTGTTATAACCCGTATTTCCACACTTCTTATTGAGTACTAAATCCTCGATTTATCTCAAGCCACATAGAATGTGAGTGATTTTTCATACTTTTATTCTATTTTTAATAGCTTGTGCAACACATCACCCTTCAATTTCTATTCGATTTTTAACCCAGTCCTCCACTGCACTTTCTCCAACTCCTTACTCCGAAGTTATAATTTTTGCGGTTACACCAGAGTCTATTTGCTGTAAAGAGCGTAATCTCTCCTCTATGAACCCTACAACTTTTGTTTTTGTTGTCACTCATATCGAAATTTTTATTATGATATTCTTAAAAAACATTAAGCATATCCCAGGAATAATTTACGGATACTGTATGTAATATGCATTTATCAGGGACAGCAGAAACCATTGTGGAACATTACATTCTGACAGAATAGAATGTTGCTCTTTTCCTGTCACAACTTGTATTTTTTGTACAACGAAATAGTAGCAGACACCTGTTTCCAATGCTTTGATAATACTGTCAATGCAACGCCTTCTTTTCTTCATTTAATTATAATAAAAGAAAAATAAGCCGGATAGTACTGAAGTCGGATAACCAAGAATCGGATGCACGGGATTTTACTGTATTTGTTAAGCTACACAAAATTCTCTAATTGTCAATATCTTGCCAAGAATCACAAACGCAAACTAATTTATAAGCAGCCATGCTGTTTATTTTCGTAGTTTATTCATTTATGTGTGACATAATAAAAGCTAGGTCTATAGTTTTTCAAATTTTGCATCGAGAGCTAAGACTACACCTAGCGAGAGATAGATTTATTATTTAACCGAGACAATGTCCAGAATTCTACTATACAAAATTCAAACCAAATCTACTTTTAGTTGAACCATTAAGATCAAGTACTATGACTCTATGAAGTCACTTTATGTACAGACAGCTGTAAGAATCGAAAATATTCCAAAAACAGCGATGATCAGTCACAATGCTCTAAACCATTTTCATTTTAACAATAAAACAGAAAAATTTACTATAAAATAATTTCGAATAGGATTTTAAAAAAATGTCTTAACTCTTAAAATTGACATTTTTTTTTCTTTTCCAGCTGCTTACTTTTTTCATTAATACCAAAAGAAAAATCAATTAATTATTGGATAATAACTATAATAATTTCGTATAATGATAATGATGATACATTACTTATTACCAATAATTCATAGGTCCTAACAGAGAAGAAATATATTCATTAATAGTAAGTATGAAATTTATTCTTACTTCCTGTTTTTAGTGCAATTTATAATTAAACTTACTATTACTTGTCTGCAAGTACTTTTTTTATTTTTATTCATTTATTTTTAAAAGCTATTTATTTTCGTTTATTTTTCTTATTTTTTATATGTATAAAAAACAATAATAATTGTTTTATTATTAATCAATTTTATTAAAGAAACAATTAATTATTTAATAGTATTTATTCGGTATTATAATGTGAGAACATGATGTTGTTTTCGTGAAGGAATCTTGAATTATTGAAGTTGGAAATCACGTAGAAAAATCATAAAGCTTAATTGGCAATACTCATTAACATATTTTAACCGCATATATTTTTACCTGCTTTTATTTCATTATTATGTATGCTCCTTTGAGAGCTGATTCAATTTTCAAAAGTTGGCCTGCTTTTAATCGTATTGCTTTATTACTACGTATGCTTCTTTGACAGCGGATGTGTTTTTGAAAGGTTGGCGTAGAATTATGACGTCATAGTTCTTATTTTATCTCAAAAACTGTCGAGCTCCAAAACTTTGTTTGACAGCTAGAAAAATTGAAAATGAAAGTTCAAAAAACTTATTATTATTATTATTATTATATACCTATATAAAGAGAGAGAGGGATAGAGACCGATAGAGAACTCACGTGATTGCTTCAAACCTATTTTAATTGGTTAATGATTTAAATTAATTAAGAAACCTAATGACTTAAAAATAATAATTTTCTCACATGATAACCTGAAATTTACAATTGAAGATTTTATTTTCATTTTATTTTTTATTTATTTATTTGCTAATTCATTAATGATTTTTTTCATTTTGATTGCCATAAAATATTCTGAAACATCTATTTATGTATTATGATGGCTTATTAGCTAATGTAATCGGGCTTCATTTAGACGAAAAAATGAAAAAAAAATTAATTTTTAGTATAATTTTAAAGAAATATATAATAAAATTAATTTTAAAATCTCATTATGACCTATAAATAAATGCAACATGAAGTATAATATCATAAAAATCATCCTAAGATTTCATTTTTTCCCCTATTTTCCTTTCCAGATTGTGTGTTATTTTAGCCTCTCAAAAGTGGTTATTGGTCTAAATTTGGTTGCAAACTTATTTGAAGAGGTTGATGAAATCATTAGGAAAGGAATTATAAAGAGTTGCTTCAAAATAAAAAGGGACAAAATTATTTCATATTTTTTTTACAATTGAAACATATAGATGGCAGCACAAATATATTATTAAAGAATAAACGATTGCATGCATTTTCTCTTTATATATTACGAGTATTGGAAAGTAAATAGAAAAAAAGGAAATACCAAAATATATAAACCACATAAGCCGCTTATAAATTCCTTAGAAGATTTTATATTTGGAGATGCCAACTGAAATTTCTTCAGTAAATAGAAAATAAAAATAAAATAATATCTTGCTTTAAAAAAATTCGCTTCTTCATATTATTATTTAACCGATTAATTGAAAAACATAACAACTAGTGGTCGCATACAAAGAATAAAAACTATATTTAATGACAGAAATTTAAACAATGCTTTACTTTCTTCGATGAAAACATTTATAAATTAAAAATAGCATATTAAAAATCCAAACATTTGCAAAACCATAAAACTTAAAGAAAATCCAGAAATATTTCTCTACTATGTATTGTTCTATTTCAAAGTTAAAAATTTTCTAATTTGAAGAATACATAAATAAAAATAAATAGGTTAAAAATAACCCTGAATTATCTTTGATCCTCTTCTGTTTTACTGCGTCTATTTTTAAGTGTTCAAAGAAATTCTGCTTTTAGTATTTATATCATAATTATTGAGAAAACTTACCTTTTTGATGCAGTTTGTGAGCTAATCTTTTTAGTTCATTTATGTACTTTTAAGCTTATAAATAGCGGAAGCACTTTAAAATAAAAGTATATCTTTCTATAATCAGTGAACTGGTTTTTTTAAAAGATAATCTTTGCAAAATGGCTTCCAGCATTTATAGAAAAACCATCTATAAATTTTCAAAATATTCTAAAAATCTAAAAACATTTCTTAATATTCCCAATATGATTTAAAAAATATTTCTCAAAATGCTGATTTTAAAAACTAATTGAAAACTTTTATCTTGAATTTGTACTGTTTTTGTTGCTAAAGCCCTCTGTCCTTTATTTTTATGCTTCTAAAAAATTTTAATCTTCATACTTCAAGCTGTAAAAGACTTGATCACACCAAATCGAGGCATACATCGAGGCAAGCCATAGCTGCAGCAAAAGCGGTATTATTTCGCACTGCTTTAAAGTGAAGAAAAGCAAATAGGAAAATGTTTTTAAGACAGAATGAAAAATAAAAGGTGTCCCTTATTTTCAAAACAAATTAGAAAAGAGAATTACTGCACTGAGAAATTCAACTTTATGAAGCTTTATTAGTAGGAAACCTAAACCTAATGATTAAACAACAGGATTAGGATTTCTATTAATTTAAAAACTAATTTTTACCTTTTCAATGTCTATATATTAAAGTGAAACTATGAGAACTTCATTAACATTACATGTTTATTGATGTTTGCGGAAGAGTGAGATAAACGTTGAACGTTTTTTCTTCGAAAGTTTTGCTTAGAACCTAAGAAAATGAACAGATAGCACAAAATATGATTTTGATTAATTTTTTATTGATGTTTGCGAAAAGTGAGATATACGTTGAACGTTTTTTCTTCCAAAGTTTTGCTTAGAACCTAAGAAAATGAATAGATAGCGCAAAATAGGATTTTGATTAATTTTTTTCTTATATTTCTCTGATGTGTTCACTTTCACAAAACAGTCTTTGTCGGTGTCTTGTTTAAAGGTAAAGAAAAAAATTCGTGATGTCATGAAGTCACCAGCTATAAAAAAGCTTTTCATTTTAAAGGAAGTCTAAAATGATCTTTTATTCTTAAGATTGAAGAGGATTGATGAATCCATAATATCACTAAACAAGACCTGAATACATGTAGGGGATTTGGAAGCAACCATTCTCCACTTTTATAACAAAATATATTTTTATTCTACAACTAACAACATCGCAAGTCTTGTCGTTGAAAGCTACTCTGCATATTCCTGTACGTTCTCTGCAAGTGTGACCTTCAGGTAATAGTGCGAGGTGAGAATACTAAGTCATGCTACACCTCAAGGTCATTTTATGATTAATGGAGTTAAAATATACATTTGGTGTCATATTTTGGCACTCTCTCTCCTAGAAAATTAGACCGATAGCTACAAGATCTTTAGAAATAAAAATTATTGTACTGTAAAACTCAACTTCCAGAAATCTTATAAGTAGAGAACCTATTCATGATGATCCACCATATTTGATTAATTAAAGTAAAGTTCTCTTTTTAAATTCTTGGAGATCAAGGAGATGGTGGCCTCTATTAGACACTTTTGTGAATTGTTTATTTAGAGTTATAATTATTTCTTTATTTCTATGTATTAAAATATAAGTGGGTCAAATATCTTTTTAAAGACTTCTTAAACGAAATATCATTTTTTTTGGAAAAAAGATAAAAAGTTAGATAATTTTATGAAATATCAGAATATTCCACAAGATTCAGTTTTCGATTTTATCTATTATTATTTCCCTATTACCCAATATAAAAATATTTGGAATAAAAATATGTATGATTTTTTTATCCTAACGAAAAGAAAGTTTTTTTTAGATATGTACATTAGCTTAATACACATTTACTGAATTTCCATAAGAAAATCATGTTTTTCGATACTAAAATTGATTTTTAAATATGTAACATAACTCCAAATATAAAATGCATATCATATTTTCTTTTAACGCTTAACCAGAATCTTTATTATTAATTCTATTTAATTTTTTTTTCAAAAAGTGTGACACCAGAAATATACTAAAGATGCTTACATTTAATTAGAATATTACTTTTAGAAAAGTAATTAGAATGTGTTTTTTTTCTCTGGGCCATTGAAATATTCTTTTTATTGAACAATATATCTTATAACCCTATTTTAATTGTATATAGACTATAATTTGTAAAGAATTGATAACTATAAATTGTTATGCTTCTTTTAATTTTTGATGATATATGTCTCCTTAAAATGAGTTTACGTGGGTTTGATAATCACAATACTTCTTGAAGTTCAAGAAAGAGAGAGAAGGAGTTCTTAGAAAATTGAGTCTAAACCCCAGAAAATAACACATTATGTAAATAAAAAAAGAATTTTTTTCACATTCTTTTGAGTCCCTTTAAAAGTAGAGAAATGTTTTTCTTATATTTTTCAAGTGATAAGAATCAAGAAAAAGGAAAGCAAAAGTTAGAGGTAAGTATATTAAAATGAAGAATAAAAAATAAAATATTTTTTAAAGTTAGAATTTTCTTCGTATTTCATTCTTTCACCACACATTAGCTCTCAGCACTCGAAAATGTGTGAAATACCGTCTAGTTTGAAAATACAAATTTGTTTACTTTTATTCAGTAGCTGAATAAATCGAATGATTGGGAAGAAAGTCTATTAAGTTTTAATCCAAATCTGCTGAAATGGTAGAATCAAAATTTCGAAGAAAGGCTTCTTTATACTAGGATTTAAATTTAGAATGAATAGGTCAAACTATGAAGGGTTAAAAAAAGAGGGAGAGAGAGAAACAATGCAAAAAATGTATTATCAAAAATTTTAATTTTTTTCAATGTATTGCTTATTTTTTCTCTGGTACTTCAGCAATATTACTCGTGAATAAAAAAATGTATCGATGCAAACCGATGAATTTATCATTTCAAACAAATATAATTTAATTGTTTATTTTGAAATGATAATCAAATATTAAATAATTGTATGTATGCCTTTGAATTTTGTGTGTGTGTTCCCTCTCAAATTATTTATGGATGAATTTCTTTCTTTTTGCTTCAGACTAAGCAAGCAGTTTTTCAGTAAAAGCTGAGTGGATTATAATTTCAGATTTTTTTTCTTTTTTGAATATAATGAAGCTTCCAAGATGTCATCTGAAGAGCTAACTCCAAATTGAGATGGTGACAAGATGGCAAAAGGAGTGGGAAGAAGGCCGATCCACATTTAACATAATACCGAAAGATTCTCTCTACGCTACCTACTGGAACAGAGCCGATGTCCTTTACTTCAATGGACACGCCCCGTACCCCACATACCTATAGAAATTCCATCTGGCCAACTCTCCTTGCTGTAGCTGTGAGGAGATAGGATCTACAATTCACTATGCCACAGAATGCTTACTCACTCTCTCATGGCACATGAAAAAACCAGAAAGAATTCTCAAAGAAGAATTGCTCATGAGAGTTTCATCAAATGCCCTTTCGCAAGGATAGATACACTCCATAGTAAACCAAATTCATAAATATCAAGAACTCTTCAAGACCGCACAACAGCTGAGACCAGAATGCCACTCGTCAAACTCAACTGAAATTATAACTTCAAATGTGCAGATCTCACGAAGGAAATCAAAATCTCAGTACCCAGAGGGGCGCTACGTATTTCTGGCTCCAAAGTGATTTTGCTGTTGTTGTTATGCAGCAGAAGATTTAAGCCGAAAGGAGCGTCTCTTGTTTTTGAAGTAGCGCCAACTAGGGCCAAGAGTACGACTTAGCTACACACTCACCACATTTGCTTGCACAGCTCCTTTTTACAGGGGGGCAAATTCACACATCTCACAGATAGCACACAGAAGAACAGCCATGCCCGAACCGGGACACGAACCCGGGTCTCCCAGAACACGAGGAAGACGCGCTACCTCTGTGCCAGAAAGCCGTCGCAGTGACTGTTTATTTGCTTATTCATGCCGCACAGATGCTCACAGTGTAATTTATCATTTTTTTCCTTTTGCAGTTGGTAATCTAATTCCCCTGTAAGTTCCACCCATAGTCACTATTTTTTAATTCTTCTTCTCCTCACCATCCAGTTATAACTTCAGCAAAAATTTGAATAGATACGTGTAAGATTTGACACCGATGGCATTCTCTCTGGAGATTTCTGAAGTGTTTATTGTCTCTTTCTTTCTTTTAACAATTTTTCTTTCTCTTTTTCTTCCTTCCTTCTATCTTGAACTCATCCAATTGGTTGGATAACTTAAAGTTATAGTACCGGGAACACAGGATGTCGCAAAATAAGATTTTTCATTTTCATAATGCTATCCGAGAGAAAGCGGAAAAATTAGTTGATGTTTATTTACCAATTAGCTTTAGTTTGAATATTGAAATTCTGAGTTTATAAAGTATATATTGCATTTCGGTTGCTTTACTCTTTTTTGTAGATTAAAAATAGAAAAAAATTTGAGGAAAAATAAGTAAAATCATTACAGAGGTTGTTTTGAATTTTAAACTGAAATATATAAATTATTTTTATTGTAATTTTTTTAAAGAAAATTTTTTCACTCATTTTTAGTTCGTCGAAATTTTAAAAAATTGATATTAGGTACCCATTTTCATCCTCTAAAATATATTTGAAAATTCATTAGCTCTATATCCTACAATGCAGCCCATAAAGCTCCAAAACGCGCAAACCAAAAATGCGTACATTTTCATTATTATATATGACATTTAAATTGTTGAATGCCAAATTTATTAAGCTAGACCATATGTTTAATTTTTGTGTCATCTAGAGGTAAATTTATATTTAATATCCTCTTCCTGTATCTTTTATTTATGAATTTACCTAAGCAGAGCTCCTTAGTTAACTTTTTAAATACAAAAAAATAAAATAAATTGTAATATTGTCACATACTATACATGTCATGAAATCGATAAAAAATATGGTTGAGTTAATTTGTTATAGGACGAGTAAACTTTGTAAAGGCACGGATAAAAATATAATAAAGGGAATTTTACAATTCTCTAAAAATTTACTTAAACAAAAATAACATCTTCATTTCAAAAAAGAGTGCCACTATTATATCTTAATAAAACCCATTATTTCTTTTGCATTTATTTCTATACAGATTCTAAATACTATTCACCTACATGAATTTATTCTTAGTGGAAGAGGGCCGGGATGTCCTGGTTGGTAGAGCGTTGGACTCGTACTCCTTAGGTTACAAGTTTGAAACTCACCGGCCAAAAGATTCCCTTAGTATATGACGACTGGTGCTCGCTAAATCTCTTCGTGATCGCAAAGTCCTCCATATCAAGAGTAATATCACTGAGGGTACTAGGACAGAGATGGTCGTTCTCTGTTCCAGGTCTAAATTACGATCTGAGGTGTATGAATGAATTTGTATGAATGTAATCCACCCCCTAAAAAGGGTAGTGACGTGTGTGTAGCTAAATCGTACTTTTGGTCCTACATGGCGCTACTTGTAAAAAAAAGAGACTTCTTAGGTTTAAAATCTGCTGATCGTATCAGAGGAGGCTTGTCCATGGCAAGTGCCATTAGACACAACGCACAACATATTCTTAGTGGAAAGAATTAATAATGAGTTTCGTGAATCAGTGTTTTTTTTATAATTGATATTTGTGTACGGTTTTGATACAGAGTATTATACATCAAGTTAATATCTATATTTGAAACATTTTACACATTGAAAGTGTTAACAAACAAAATAGTATAAAAATTTAAGTAATAAAAGGCTTCTTAAAATAATTATAAACGCAAATTTCTAACTGAGGTCACAATATGTTTGAAACTGGTTTACATGCTATTGAAATTTAACAAAAATGATTAGATCAAAATTTGAGAGTTAAATTTCTGTATTTTCTTATGGCTGTATTCTCCATAACGGTGAAGAATAATAGAATTAATGAGTGTTTAGAACAGCAGTTGTCACTTTAAGCTTTTATTGGTCTTCAAATATAAGATTCATAAATAAAAAAAAAGAAAATTTCAATTCAAAAATTCCAAAGCGAGTAATAAAAATTTTTGGTAGTGGACGAATTGAACAACTCTTTTCCTGAATAATGCTTTGGAATCACTCTTGTGGAAAGTCTTTAATTTAAAAGTCCTTGCAGTAAAAAAAAAATTGCTGTCTGATCTCTCTGCAAGAGTTCGAATAAAACTTTCCTCAAGTGAAATCGGTTAAATTCTTCGCTACATCTTCTGAGAGAATCAGTTGTGATATGCCTTCGAAAACAGAACGAATCACTTTGTTTTCTTTCTTGGAATTGGTTGTTTGAACTTTATGGGAGCCAAACCCTTTCGGTTTCTCCCCCTTGTTGACTTTCCAAATAAATGGTGGAATGTCGAAATCTTTGCTTCTGCAGACAGTTTTTACTTTCTCGGCTACGAAGGAAGCAAAAAGCGAAAGAATTGTAATCGTCAAAAGATTCAATCCCGAGATTTTAACGAACCTCCATGTTTGAGACTACCTTGAATCCGAAAGACATATTTTTGGAATTATATCTTACTGTGAAATGAATATCTCAAATACGATTTTATATAGGTTAATTTTTTTTTTAAATGTAGATTATGAATAGTCTGTATGAATGTGGATTAGATAACTTCATAATATAATGATATTATACCGGCATTCTTTCATAGGGAGCTTCCCCATGTCCCGGGTTTGGTTACGGTTGTTCTTCCTTGTTCTATCAGTAAGGTAAATGAATGTGCGCCCCCGTAAAAAGGGGCTGTGCAAGCGGATGTGATGAGTAAGAAGCTAAGTCGGACTCTTGGCCCTAGTTGGCGCTACTTCATACAAGAGACGCTCATTTTGGCTTAAATCCGCTGAAGCATCAGCGAGCTTTTCCTGGCAAGTGCCATTAGAATCAACAACACAATGATATTATGATTTCGAAAGGAAATCTCTTAAAATCTCACCATTAAAAATAATGCATTATTTATCTCATTTAGGCATATGAAATATTTTTGAAAAATCTTAGTTGACCTTTTAAATTGTATCATTCTGTTGATTATACAATAGCAGGAAGCTGCTACTGAATGCAAACAATAATAATTAATATATCAGTAATTGCAACGTTGATCGCTGTCAGAACAGAAAAAAAGCCAGAATCTTACTGATAACGAAATTGGTCGAGATATTTTTCTAATAAATCGATAACATTACGCTGTGAGTACGCTTTGTAATATTCCCCGGAGTACGATCTCAAAAGAATGCGTAGGAAGTCCATTATATTGAATGTCAAGAGTCAATCTTGTTATAACAAATGAAAGGTCGCCTTTTTCCTATTTTTATATCTCAATATGCTGAATAGCAATTTTTTTATCCCTAAAATAAACTGGTGATCAAAAATTTAGAAATGGTTTACTGAACAGTTCTCCAGTGAAAATAGGTGAATGAGGAGCGCTGCGATCCCTGTGAGATATGGCATAAGATATTGGAGTCCTTTGAATTGCTTTTTTGGTATAATCAAACAAAATTTCATCGTTAAGCAAACAAATTTTGCCTAAAGAGGTCTATGGGTTCAAGTAGCAACCCGTTGTTTTTTAAATGAAGATATTTTGTGCTTATATTAAGCAAATCGAAATTTGATTTTGTATAGCCTGTTTTTTCCCGGGATGGCCTGGTTGGTAGAGCGTTGGACTCGTATTTCTTAGGTTACGGGTTCCAAGCTCACCGGCCAAAATATTCCCCGAGTGTATGGCGATTGGCGCTCGTTAAATCTGTCCGTGGTCGCAAAGTCCGCCAGGGCGAGAGTGATATCACTGAGGGGTACTAGGCCAGAGGTGATCGTTCTCTGTTCCAGGTCTAAATTACGATCTGAGATGTATGAAGGAATTAGCACGATTGTAGTCCGCCCCCTAAAAAGGGTTGTGACGTGTGTGTAGCTAAGTCGTACTCTTGGCACTAGATGGCACTACTTGTAAAAAAGAGACGCATTTCTTAAGCTTAAAAGTCTGTTTATCGTATCAGCGGAGGCTTGTCGACGGCTAGTGCCATTAGTCACAACAGCAGCAACAACACGTTATTCTTGGATAACAGTTGCAGTTGACTTATCAGAGGCTAAGAGATCTTGAAAATTGTATGCCAAGAAGAATGTGAGGAACTATGATAAAGATTCATTAAAACAAAATCTCCAGCATGAATTCAGATTTTGAAAGTTATTATATCCAATAGATTGTTTGGTAATTTTTTTTGGATATTCCTAATTAAACCATTCTTTTTTCATATTGTAAAAACTATTTTATACTTTCCAGTCAATGTTGCCATATCTGTAGATCCTAACTCTTGAATAAACTTTACTTTTACTTTATAAAAATCAATTAAATACTAAATTTTATCGAATTAAAATAATTTATTTACAGCGAAAAAATCGATAAAATCTGCTTTTTAAAATGCCAACGCTGGTGTTCGTATATCGAATGTTTCTTTACTGCTTTTGCTTATTTTAGGGAAACAATTGTGTGGATATATTTCTATTGTTAATTAAATTACAAGTAAATTTTACGACATCTTCAAACGAACTTTTATTAAATGCTTGATTTTTCAATAAATACAAAGAAAACATTTCCTAATGTAAATCTTGTTGTTATGGTGTTGATGAATATATTCTGTTCTTTGAACTTTTCAGTTATCTCAAATTTTTCATAAGAATGTAAAATATTTTATATCATTCAAAATGCTTTTTAGTCTTTGCTATAAAAATATTAAAAGAGCTTATTGATATGTACAGTTGCTTTCCATAAGTTTCATACAGCATGTACATAAAAGAAATGGATCAGATGTTAAAGAATTCCACTTACAACATAAAAACAAGAAAAAAATAATGAACAGAAGCTCTAGATTCTTGCTGAAGATTTTAATACATAAATATTCCGTATATTTTATTTTAATTATTGAGAAATATTTATTAATGTGAAACATTATATTGCATATTCAGGCAGATTTATTTATATTTATATATTTTTTTGAAAATCTTCCAAAACTAGAGATGCTTACAATTAATTACAATGACATGACTGAACAGAAAAATAGATATCATTACAATTAGAAATTTTTAAATTATAAATAATGTTAATTTCGGATGTTTTTTTGCAGTAATATTATTGTGATAGTCATGGTAAAAAATGTTAAATTTTTTTTTCACTTCTCCCAATTAAAATTTTAATTAACACTTTTTAAAAATTCACCCTTACTGCAAATTTTTATTCCTTTAAATTTTATAAGTCGAATTCGAAAGGTTTGGATCTAAAAATATTTTATGTAGAGCGTGAGCTCACTCACTCACTCACTCAATCACTCACTCACTCACGCACGCACGCACGCACGCACGCACGCACGCACGCACGCACGCACACACACACACACACACACACACACACACACACACACACACACGCACACTTCATTATTAATTCTTCGTTATTAACAAAGACTACTTGCCGAAATTCAATTATATAATGCGTGAAACATGAATTAAGTAATATTCCTAACTTTTTAAATCATTAATTCTTTTTTAATAATTTTTCCCATTTTCGTTTTAAACAATTTTTTGGTTCCTAAAAGTATCTGAAATTTTATTTAGAAGAATTGTTCAATAGCATGTAGGAATGGGATATATATGAGAATAAATAACATTTACATAAAAATTTGTAATTGAAATTGAAATATTAGAATTGTTGAATATATTAGAAATATTGAATATATTAGACAAGTGCGATTGCATTGAAACAGTAACACAGAAAAAGTCATCAAATGATGTAGGGCAAAATGATACAGTTTTTACCTCTGGATTGTATTGCTCCTTAATGACTAGCAGTTATTAGTGTGAGAACAGAGGCTACCAATTCCCACTTATATTTCAGTTCTAAGGGGAAAGTGGTGGAGAAGGGGAAAAATAACTCGGTTTTACGACTTTTGCTTCATTTTAAATATATTTCTAAGAGAATAATGCTTCACTTTGAGAATCATCATTTTTGTTATTATTTTTTTTAAATTCTTGGCATTCTGAAAAATTATTAATTTCTTATTCCATTAGAACTCATATAAAATCTAGTTAGTGCTGGATTTTGAAAGTAAAGATATGGTTAAAAAACAAAAAAAAATTAAACTGTTACCTCTTTCCGTATTTTTTTAAATTTATTTTCACTAAAATATGAATTATGCTCTTTTACTACAAGGAAAACAAATTAATACATACAAGAAGTATTTCTTTGGAAGAAAAACCATCTCTATCTGATAACAATATCTCTAAATATTTCCAAGAAGCATTAAAAAGTAAATGAAAAGAAAAGTTTAAGACGTTCTTTTAAATGAAAACTAAACTTATTTTCCTTTTTGTATTTTTCATTTGGTTTGCCTTAAATCTCTAAGGAATACTATATTCAAATTTCAATGCATATTCCTTATTATTAGTAACCAAACAAATGGATAATGGAAATCAAAAACCGTCGACCGATCACCATTTTAAAATTCATTCGCATTCTAAAGTATATCTTAACAGCACAATCCATTATCTTTCCATTAAAGAAAGTTTCTAATGTCTAATAGCTCCTCCCAATCCAATTTCACTTGTGTTTCCCAAGTTACGGCAACTTCTCCTCCTCCTCCATTATCTGTCAAAATGGTGCTATGAAATTTGTATAGAAATGTGTCGAGTTTCTCAGGGTTCAATTGAAATGGCTGCCGCTTGTCCGACGAGTTAATGAAGAATTGTATTTGATTAATAGATTGTGTAGTTTAATCGTTAAATAATAGATTTCGGTCCATCCTTTCTGAACGCTTTACAAATGTTATATGCACAAAGTCTAGTGTACAGGATGTGAATTTAATATGGGATTTATGAAAAAATATACTGCACTATGAAATTTTTCGTCTTGATTAAATTTATTTGAATTTTTCTTTAATATACAAAATGTTGTAATTAGAATACTTATTTGTTTATAGATATGCCGCAAATAAAATTATTTCTATAAAAATGAGTAATTGTCAAATAGCAATACTGATATAGATATGGTAATGTATTTTTGAATCTAGAAATAACTATTGAATAGCAGTTAATTTCTGTAAATAAATTCATTATTTCGAATTAAATATTTCTTATTTCTTTATATTTTTCGTGTTAATTTACTTCGTGATTTTTATTTAATTTTAGTCTGTATACTAAATTAGACTTAAATGTCATCAAGTTCGGATTTTTCATTTTCATATTTTTTTATTGCGTCATAGCTTAATAAACATAATTTTAGAAACATCATTATTAATTCAGTATAAATTCAGTGACTACGCTGATGTACTCACCCGAAACATTGTAGTTTGAAACGGTGATTTTTTACATAATATATGATGATCTGCTTAAGCGTAAAGTTATAAGACCTTCTTTGAGACCTCGATTGGTGGCTTTCGGTGTATCTCTGTGATACAAAAAAATGCAGATAAATAAAATAAGTCCAGTAAGATAAAGAATAAAGATAAGATAAAAATAAAATTTGATGAAATTTCGAATGTCTTCTATTTTTTGTGTCTCCTCCGAAAGATCCTATTTTGTCAGAAATCGTTCCAATGATTTTATAGCAAACAAATCTCAGTACTTTAGAAGTCACTTTGGAATATAGAAGCAAGTTTGTAATTAAGAACATCCCAAAATATTCTACATTCGCTTACCATGAAATATATAACTATGCTTAGCAAAAGAAAGGCTGCATTTCAAAGAAGAATCATTGGAAATCACAAGAATAACATGTATACATACTGCAATCACAATTGCACATTTTACGTGTCATTCTAGTCTGTAAAAAACTTGGATTAAATTGCTTGATTCATAATAACTTCAGTGTTTTGGAATTTGCAGGCCATGTTATTAGAATAATTTGTACCATATAAACTCAATTATCTTAAAAATTCGCAGACTTAATAGAAATCAGATTTTTTAAAACAATTTTTGCCTTGTTGTTTGAATAATTTTCAAATATTCAAGCTTATCAACACGCCAAGAACAGAGACTTTTCACTTATTGGCTGTACTCTAACCACCTATCCTAAACATTATGCATATGTTTGAAAAGATAATTATCGATTAATTAAATAGATAGATATAGTTTATTTTAAAGGG
The DNA here is from genome assembly GCA_026289955.1 of Argiope argentata. Classification (NCBI taxonomy): domain Eukaryota; kingdom Metazoa; phylum Arthropoda; class Arachnida; order Araneae; family Araneidae; genus Argiope; species Argiope argentata. Next base: position 7,395,496 of record JAOUZG010044845.1, read on the forward strand.
AAACCTGCCTGAATGAATTTAAGTAGTCACAAAAAAGAGTGAGATTTTACAGGGAAGGACATATTTATTTAGAAGATGCTAAGAAAAATGTACATTAGAAATATCGAATCTTTCAGACAATGGGCATTTAATTTTGAATTCTTACCTCTAAGTTGAAAATAGCAGGGCGATAGTCAAACTGTCAATTAGTCAATGCACCAGCAGGATTGACATTTTGTCTCCAATCTTTCAAGTCCGTTTTTTTTTATTTTAAGGATCACTGTAACTATGGTGTTCCAATATTTCCAATGGCCTTGAACACCATGAACATATCGTTTAGATCATTGGAAACACTATTCAATTTAATGGATTATCAGAAATAAAAATTATCCCTATATTCAAATTCACCTTTAGAGGCCTTTCAAAATATTTTTCAACCATATATTATTAAATCAAAATATCTGCAGGAATAAATAAATTTTCTGGATGGAGAAAAATATATGGTGTCATCACTGATTCAAGATGCATTTGTTTTGATGGAGTACTATTACAAGATAATTCTATTAATTTTAAACATCTTCTCAATATTTAGTTGATTCTTACTTATACCAATAAGCCAATAGAGGGAAAATAAGATTATTAGATACTTTCCCTCCCGGATAATTATAATAAATTATATGAAAAATTACTGTAATCGAAATTATGAAATCTCGCTTGAAAATGTACACATTATTGATGCAATGAATATGCCCCCATAAAATTTCTTTATTAAAGAACGTTTCTTATTGGCTATGAATATAAAAATTCATGGTACTAAAATGTCCATACAGTCACAATAAAGCTAAGAATAACATATAAATGTCCATGCTTAACTACACTTATTAGCTATGAAAATAAACACTCATGATACAAAAATGTCCATAAAGTCACAATAAAGCTATGAATAACCTATAAGTGTAAAGGCTTAATTACACTTAGCTGAGAAAATAAAAACTCATGGTACTAAAATTTCCATAAAGTCACAATAAAGCTAATAACATACAATTGTCCATTCTTTACTACACTTATTAGCTATGAATATAAAAACCCATTTTACTAAAATGTCCATAAAGTCACAATAAATCTAAAATATGATTGACCTTGCTTAACTACACTTATTATCTATGAATAGAAAAACTCATGGTACTAAAACATCCATAAAGTCACAATAGAGCTAAGAATAACCTATAATTGTCCATGCTTAACTACATTTATTAGCTATGAAAATAAAAACTCATTTTACTAAAATGTCCATAAAGTCACAATAAAAATAAGAATAACATATAATTGTCCATGCTTAACTACACTTATTAGCTATGAAAATAAAAACTCATGGTACTAAAATGCCCATAAAGTCACAATAGAGCTAAGAATAACCAATAATTTTCCACTTTTAACTACACTTATTAGCTATAAATATATAAAAACTCATGGTACTAAAATGTCCATAAAGTCATAATAAAGCTAAGAATAACATATAATTGTCTATGCTTAACTACACTTATATTCATGAATGAAAATAGTAGTTTCTTTCACTTCTGAACCCCAAAAGTCTTGTTTTATGATAAGTGATTACACAGCGGCCTTCTCCTATTTCTTTCTATCTTTCCATGGCTGTGAGAAAATGCTACTGTTACATTTTTCAAGTATCTTGTCAGTCTAAGTAGATTTACATTGTAATATTTACTTTTGAATTTGCGTTAAAATTAAGACAATCTCCAAACGTCCGAGTTATGTTTCATTTTGACGTAAATAAGTGAGAACAAAAAACCGCAGAGAATGAATAATTCATCTCTGTGTTAATTTCCAGTCTACTTACCTTTCCAACAACTAAGAGAAGATTTAATAAAATGAGAAAATGAATTCCTTGGCATGAAAATTGAGATGGATGAATACTTTAGTAAGAAATGTTTTTTCTTTTGTCTCTTCGTGAAAAACATTATGAAATTGTTGGCTCTCCATTACAAGTTAAAGTTCGTTGGAAAGATAAACATCTTTAGAACAATGGAGAAGCATTTTTCTAAAGATTCACATCTGATTTGGCTAACTCTTCTCACGAATTAAAGAATTTCTTTAAAAAAAGTTTTATTTTTTTTCGGAGTGAAAATATATTTCATTTCTTTTTTTTTTCAAATGATATAATGAATTTATTAAAATTCGGCAGCTAATTTAACAAATTTGAGTCTATAGATAATTCAGTGTTTTGTAAGATAAAAAGAGTAATCTTCTTATTTCCATCATGGTCTGACGGAGTCAGATCAGATCAAATAAACCGCTGACTCTTGAGATGGTCGGTGACTGTCCAAGGAGATGAATAAATATCTCCTACACTGAGGTCAAGGCACTAAAGAATGTGAGAGGGAGTGGCCTGGAAGAGTTGGCATTTAGGACAAAGGGGAAAGAATCTCTTTCTCTCAGAAAATTTAAGACATTTTAAGTGTCCGCTGGCAAGTCGTGAAATGCAAGCATGGGATGACCTATCTCCTGAGACGGAAAGAAAAAAACCGGGGTTAGGCCCCTTGTATCAGTTGTTTGATGGAGGAACCAGCCAGTCTTCTCTGATGGCAGATTTTTTGATGGAGAAAAAGCTCCTGATAGGTCAGTTGGGTAGAAGTGGGAGTAGTTTGCAAGCAACCCTCTTTGGCCAGTCTATAAGCCATTTCGTTGCCATGGATGTCTACATGTGATGGCAACCAGTGAAGATGTATTTGGTGATGTTGCGAGATGGTCTTGAGCTTATTGTGGATCGTGATTATCGTGATAGTGATTATAGTGATCGTGGTTTTATTATTGATATATTTAAATTTCAGGAATGATGTATTCAATTTTTTATAGCGAAAATATTTTTTAAATTCAAGGGTGCTTTTAAAACCATGGACAATACAAAAAATAGAAAACATTCTATATACTTTCAATGAAATGAACAAAATTTTTTTAATACTTGAGTTTTTCTTTTTAGTAATTTTATACAAATCCTTAAAAGCTTGTCATAGTGAATAAATATTTAAAATTTTTGCTAAAGATATTCGAAAATAGTAGTTATAAAACTTCAGTATTTTTCATGTGAACTCACTCTTATCACTACATTTCTTGAAATTTATTGTTATCATGGCTATTAATAACACTAAGCTGTAATTTTAAGATAAATTTTCAATCAGGTTAATCTTATTTTATTTTTCTTGCCTTTGATTGAGTACATCAACTATTTGCTCTATGAATAAGATTAAAAAAGTTAACCTTGATTGAATTTAGACTAAATTAAAAGAAAATGTTAAAATTATTTGACAACATTTAATTTTTAATACTTTTATGAAATAATTTCCATCATTTAAGAAAAGAATAAAGAAGGGATTAGACCACATTTATGACTTACAAGAAAATATTTGTTTATTTCAGAATTAAAAATCGCTTGGTTCAAATAACAGGTTGATAATTTATGAAATAAATGCAATCAGGCAACGTTTTAAGAGGTCAATTATTAAAGTCTATTCTGTAAATGTCTAATTACAATTATCTATCTCTGAACAGTAAATGGTTTAACTGCCGATCCTTTTATTTTTTATTAAAAAAAATTCCGTATTCTTAAGGGGAATTCCAATGATGAAACTTGAATTTATTGCCATTGTTCTCTTTATTTTATATAAAAATAATTATAATATTTCTGCAGATGCTACTTGTTCTAAAATTTCAAACTGTTATCCAAAGTAATTAGCTACATACATTAGCAGAAATAGCTATTAAATAATGTGAAATTTGAAATCATAATTATTATTATTCGCATTTTCAAGTGCTAGTCTAGGATTTTTACGAAGGAATCACGTTTCCTTCAAAATAGGACACTTTTAGGAAACATCAATAAACTTAGCATAATTACCTGTTTCTACTTAAAATTCATTTCAATCTTTAAAATAGTTGAGCGACATTGAAATTTTTTACCCATTTCATGAGAAAGAAAAAGAAAAAAATAATCATTAGGCTCTCTTCTAATGAGGCCCCAGGAAGTTCCATTTTGGGGTACAATGTTTCTTACCATCTAAATTCGCGAAAGTAACGAGTACCTCTTATTCTTCGTTCCCTTTCAAGAACATTGTTAGTCCTCTGCTCCCTAACTGCTGAAGAACATAATTTTTCTTTTACCTTTAAATAGGACGGACAAAGACGCCTTTTCTCCTGTTTATGATTAGATTAGAGATAGGATTCGCCGCAGATAAAATGAAGTCAGCCAAACATTGACAACGATAAATACATTCTAATTATGAAACAATAAATTTTAACATAATGCTTGTAAAATGGGAATATGGGAAATAAGAATTTCAATATTGGTTATTGATAAATCGTGAATTTACACACACATATATATGACATCTTTCAGATTCTTTGAGAAGCAAAAAAAAAAAAAAGTATAGTATCATATAAAAAAATTTCACGTAAAATTCCTGTTTAAAAATTTAAAAAAATGAGTTATATCTATTTCAATTTTTTTTGAAATAATAGAAATTTTTCGATTTTCAAATAAGTTTTGTTATAGATCTTGCTTTCAGGCCTTCAGCAGTGTTCAGAAAAAATAAACAGACTTATCAATGAGCCATTTCCAAGAAAGTTTTATAATGAATGTTCACTTGAATTGGAAGCATTTTTACTTAATTGCTAGTAAAAAAGAACTAAAGTTCGTTAGTGGACTCGTCTATGACAAGTACCATAAATAACAACGAGGGAGAGAGATATTACATGTATAAAACACACACGCACGCACGCACGCCCACGTACGCTCACACACACACACACACACACACACACACACACACACACACACACAC
>JAOUZG010044845.1:7450330-7467399 GCA_026289955.1 Argiope argentata
CGTTCCAAAGCCTATTGTAGATTCTAATATTGCATCAGCAAGTATAGAGGGAATTCCTATGAAATTTCAATCAACTAATAATTTGGTTAAAATACGTCGATAAAATAAATTATTGGTATAGTCCACTAAGTCTATTCACACTATTTAATATTATTTAAGAAATGGCGGAAATTTGAAAAAGAAGAAATTGATGGGAAAATAAGAAGAATTGTTCCTGTATTGCTTGGTGAAATTTCTTATCATTCAAACACCCCAGTTTGAGTTGCTTGATCCTGTTTTTTTATGTGTGTTCATTCATACCGATCTTAAAAAACGATCGGTTTTACAATTTCAACTTCATACATCAGATGATTTCCCAGACCAATCTCCCTGCATTTCAATCCTATTGATAGGGTCAGGAATCATAGGCGATGACGGAGGACGAAGATGATGACTATTGCCAACCCCAAGAGTTGTTCGCCTGGTATCACTGCGATCACGTGATGTGTCCTTGCAAATCGATATCGAACAGCATTCTGCCTGCAGATAAGTGAGAAGAATCCTCCGGAAAGCCTCCCTGAATTCAGTGTTGAATATGCTGTATATGATTGGATTCAGTGCCGAATTGCAGTATCCCAACCATGTCAGAAACTTGAAGACCATATCTGAGATGCAAGACTTGCAGACGGCAGCCACGATGTTGATACAAAAGAAAGGTACCCAGCAAACAAGGAAAGTTCCCATTATGAAACCTAATGTGATTGCTGCCTTATGGTCCATATTGTGATGATTATGATTGCTGTTACAGGATTTCGATCCAGAATGCTTTGAACTAATTGTCGTTTTAGTAACAGCTCGTATATTGCGTACGTGTTTGCGGGCATAGAGGTAAAGTCTAGTATACAAAGCAACCATTACCACACACGGTGCATAAAAGCTTATTATAGAAGAAACTATAGCATATACAGGTGTCAAGTCCAGTGCACAAGTTGGGCGGAGCTCTTCATCTAGACTATCTGATACTTTTTTAGGTTTGTGCCACCCAAGACTAATGGGGAGGAATGAGACCAAAGCAGACATGATCCAGATTCCACCAATAGCCATCAAGACGACTCTTTTTGTCATCCAACGTCCGTAACGCAATGGATCCTTGATGTGAATGAACCTGTCCAAGCTTATAGCGCAAAGATTCAGAATAGAGGCTGTTGAACACATGACATCGAATGCAATCCACGTATCACAAAATTGAGGTCCGAACATCCAATATCCCATGACGTCATTCGCCACAGCAAATGTCATAACTAACGATGATACGAAAAGGTCCGATATTGCTAAAGATACCAGGAAAAGATTTCCTAGTTTGCGGAGTCTTCTGTCTGTGTAAATAGCGAGACAGACTAAAAAGTTGCCTGTTAATGCCATGAAGATGATTATTGCCAGAGGAATGCCGATGAGACACTTGGTGGTAATGTCCCAGGAATTATCTATGTCTTCGTCATTCTCCGATGAAGTCGCTGACAAGGATTCATTTGGGAATCCTGATGGTAGAAGCATCATTGATGACTTTTTTCACATCTTTCAGGAATCAATAAATATTGACCTGAAATGAAAACAAAATACACGTGATGATTACTGGAAATGCATAAATTCATCTACATAAAAATTTGAAAACTTTTACAATAAAATTAACTAGAGAAATTTCAGATTTTCCTCGAATTCTCAAAATCCTCAACACGGTTACAATTTATACAGAAAATGAAACAATCGATATCCTTTAGCAATTTAAATAGTCTAATTATTCATAAAATCTAATTAATTCTAATTAATCAAATTATCATCTCTATAATCGACAATAACCCTATTTTAGAATGATTTCTTTTATTCTTCTCTTAATCTTGAATTAACAACTATTCACTATTTTACATAACAAAATTGCAAATATTTACGCAACGAATTTTAAAAAAATATCCTTGAAAAATTTTAGTAAAGAGAGAGAATCCATCCAATTCTAGAAACTATAGCACTATTTTATTAAGTTCGATCTCTAACGATAAGATTGCTAACGAAATTTGAATAGTAAAAATTGCTATGATATTGAAGCAATAATATTTCCGTATTTAATGCAATACAAGCTCTTAATTCTGATTAATCTCCTTCTATAAATCTATATCACAGAGTTTGAAAATCTGTGCAAAATTAATCCAAACAAACATGATAAATAAATATCCTGGATTCATACATTTAATTCTTTGAAAAATGTTACATAAAAATGATTAAAATATAGTGACTTTTTAAAGCAATGCGAATATATTTCTTCCATAAGAGTTTTCACAGGATAGTTTATACAAATTTGAGGATTATGATAAAAATACAAAACATATGTAAAGTTTAAAAAGTGATATATTCATTATAAGAAATATAAATAATGTGTTCCTTTTCATTCATACTCTTATAAATCATCTCATTTGAGTAAAAATATATTTACCAAAATTAACAGAGTGATTTTATGAATTAATGAATTAATTTTGATATATTTATACCCTTTCACAACGAAATTTACACAAAGGGACTTTCTTTAAAAGAAGACATTTAAATCCGATATTAAAAGAATCAAATTTAAAATTTTATCTCTATTAAGTTGATAGACCTTGAGTAATAATTCTATCATCAAACACAACACGCCACCGGCCATATTTTACTGTAGTTTATTATCCTAGAGAAATATATTTGTACAATTATTGTTGATGGAATGCAAATTACAAAATATTTTGGAAAATACAAATAAGACATCTACATGGAGGCCAGAAAACACTTGCCTGACGTATTTTGAATCGCATTTTTAAAAGCCTTTACGTTTTAACTAACCGAACAGAGGATTTGAAACTGGACCTGATGACCATAAAACATGGAATTCAATCGTCATAAAACAGAGATCCGAACGCCGATAAGTCTGACATTTTCGAATCACATATCCACTTCCTCTGCGTATGAAAGAAGGGAAAAACAGAGAAGCATTATGCAGCATTTGGTTAAAATTGCTTATTATTTCTGAGAAAACAAAGGCCCATTGCTCGGTGATCATGACTGAGGTTTTATTTGACACTTTGAGGCAGGTGCCAGAGATTATAACTTTACAATCAGCGGATTGAAATCAATAAATTCTTAGAAAAGATAACGAATACAAGATTAAGGAATTTTCTAGATTTTTTAACTTTTGTGTCAAATGATATCTGAAAAGATGAATTGAAAAATGCCATTGCAAAATTAATATATGTGTTATGAGGATGATGTTGACATTCCCACTTTACAACAGAAGTAGAGGTGCAGTAGCTTCGATGGTCATGGACCCCTCAGCACCGGAGGGTTGAATTCTGACTTCTAGCTCATATAAAGACGATAAACCCTCATCACATTTTCTTGCACAACACCTATTTTACAGGGGGGGGGCACATTCACACTCCTCACAGATAGAAGAACATAAAAGAACATGCCTTGACCGGGACTCAAACCTAGGACGCCCAGGTCGCGAGGAAGACGTGCTACCTCTGTGCTAGGAAGCCGGAAATATATGCATTATGATTTATGTATTTAAAATTTTCTATTTAGCTTAAATCGAACAATAGAAGTTGGTGTTAATGAACTAGATGCTTACAATTTCTAGAGATCTCTTCAGAATACCCAATATGTAGTTTATAGAACCGAAAAATAATAGCTCTATTATAAAAGTGTCAAAATTAGACAAAGGCTTATAATTTTTTGAAATTCATGCAGTTATTACTATATATTAATTTTTAATAGACTATATTATTAATTAGTTTTGTTTAGTTACAATGTGCTCAAAATAAAACATATCGAAAACTGGTTTTTACATTCCCATACTTATGTATAACTAAATGCTGGGATTGCAAATAAATATGTAAGAAAGGGTATTCTAAACCATAGTCTGTTATAGTCATACCCTAAGCATTCTGTTGCAATAAATGATGCCTTGAAAACAAATTACTAATTTAATTGTAAATGGCTAATAATAATTTGACATTCTTTTCAAATGGCACACTTTTATTAATCTCTTTCTGATTTAAAAATACAAATAGTTTTCTCAAACAGAAATGCAGTTTCAGCATGAGACAAATTCGTGAATATAAAATATACTTCTAAATCCACCCTTATTTAATTAAAATATTGCTACTTAGTTCCTAATATAAAAGTATTAATTTGAGGCTTTTAAGTTCAGAAGATATGAATGAGAAATTTTGTGTGAAATTTATATTTAGAAATAACTAGTCGTTTACGTTTGTCAATAAAATACAAGAAAGCTTTCTCAAATAATATAAAATATATAAAAAATTTTTAAATATATATATATATATATATATATATTTGTTTGGTAAAATTTTTTATTAAAGGGGAGTTTTTTTTAACAATAGCTGTAATACCTATATCAATTTCCAACGTCATTTAAAATAAAATTAATACTAGATTTAATAATAGAAGGAATAAAAATTAATTTTGAAAAAAAAATGATATCTAACATGACTATTGGATTTGCTGGAAAGATTTCAAAACTTTTAGATGATATTTTTCACCCAACTTAGTTTGAGAAACAGCTTTTTTTTTGCTTAGCAACTTTTAGCTTCAGCTTTGAAGCTCCATGAGTACTTTTTTGCGTAGAAATTTGAATCTGCATATTTCTAGATTAAAACCTCAAATTGTCAGTCTTATAATCTAATTTCTATTGAATACTGCACGTTTTATTTTTTATATCCATAATTGGAAACCATTATATTTCTTAACATCATAAGATATCCAATGATGGAAGCTCGAGACAAAAGAGCTCGACAACCGTAAAATGCAAAGATCTAGGAAGATACAATCTGGTACTTAGGTTTAACATTTAGGATATAGATTTTTACGAAAAACTTTGAACCAAATTTCTCAAAGCGTTAATCATCTGTTAGTATGTACTTTTACATGTATACAAATGCACTAACTCTTAAACGCATTGACATAAACTAATAAGACTTTATATACCTTGGATTTATGATTACAACTATAGTTCCACGTGAAATTTCGGTTTCAATCATCTATAAAAGTTTCATTCTTCTCTCTCTCTCTCTTTATATATATAGATATACATGTGTGTGTGTGTGTGTTCTCTTATTTCCTGATTCATTCCACTCGTTCTAGTTTATTAGTTCACCAAAAGCTAAGTAAAATTGCTGAATCAGTTAAAGGACGAGGTTCCCACGCTCTGTGCAAGAGGATGAAAATTGCTGACCTAAACAAAATAACTTTAAAAAGATTCCTGTGTTTCCCTTGTCTCTTATGCGTGTGTCATAGAAATCTGATTTTATAATTTCTATAAAAAATATTTTTCCAATCAAAGTCTTGGTATTTAAGACCAGGGATAGTGATTTCCTTCCCCTTTTTTACATTTAACTTTTTCATCAATTCCGTGTTGTGCACGTTGCTTTCGCTTGTAGATAATGCCTGCTTCCTGTGATGGAATAAAACAAACTTAAAAATTCAACCTGTCTTCGTCATGATTTCGGCCACGACTCTGCTATCTGCAGAGTATTCAACCTCTCTCTCTCTCTCTCTCTTTATATATATATATATATATATATATATATATATATATATATATATATATATATATATATATACACATGAGGTTAAATTGGGAATATGCACCAGGGAGACTCCTCCTGCTGCTGCTTTTCTTATTGTTACCATGATGATTTTAAGCCCACATAATATTTTTCACAAATGTTGTTACTTTTTTATATTTTTTATATTTTTGTTATATTTTTCACAATGTTACCCCGGTACGACATATCTGTCAGGAGTTTAAGCACATTAAACTTCTCTTGTTTTTACCAGTAGCGCCAACTACTGCCAAGAGTCCGACTTATCTACTTCACACCCTTTTAGAACGGGGCACATGCACACACCTTACAGGTAGAACAGAGAAAAAGCACAGCCGTGCCCGAATCGGGACTGGAACGCGGGGTGACATAGTCATGGGAAATGCGCGCTCCCCCTAAGTCAGATAGCCGGCTTAGTTCACAAATTATGGAAAAATAAACAATAAATCCAGATATTCTTTCAATCACTGCTTACTGCGTGTGTTGCTATTCAGAGTTTTGGGTGCCCTGTATTTTTTTTTTTGCATTTGTAAGAAGAAAGAAGATATAAATTTATGAGTTCTTGTAAAATTTTGGAAAACTCTGCTCCCACTCTGTATTGAATTTTTTTTTACTTATTATAAAATATTTAAAAAAAGGATAATTTTCAACATTTTCTGTTGTATGAAGGATTCTTTCAAGGGATAATCGGAATGAAGATCCAGACGATTTAAACATTGTACACAATTTCATATTATTTGGCATATTTCACGTCTAGAAACTCTGTATTTTGACGGGCAAATTATTATTTTAATATCCATGGAATTATGGATGATTAAATGACCATGGAAGGATCTGGGATTTATCCAAAATGTATATTAATACTTCTTTAAACATAAATTGTCACAAATTGCAAAAAATGAAAGTCTCTTCTCTTGATGAAGAAAATTTAATTTCGATACACCGAAGCTATTTATTTTTTTAAATGTGAATTAAGTCTATCTTAATTATGTCACAACTCACCAAATGAAACTTTGCAGCTTTCTTTTTTTCATAAAGGCAAGATATACACTGAAATGTCTACGGTTTAAAGTTACAAAGCATGATAGATTTCCTGAAAAATCTAAATTTAATAATTTTTCGCTTTTTTATATGATGCCTTACAAAAAAGATTCCCCAGAAATGTTCTAACATTACAATGTATAAAAGTGGTGGCATAGAAAGATAAAACAGTAGCATTTTGAACGACACAAGTACCATTAAAAGATATTCTTTGCAATTATTGATTTATCGCTAAACTTTTACTTAATTTCGGATAATAATATAGAAAGAAACGATGAAAATACAGGGTGAATCGCAATTTCATTTTCAGGATCAATTTCTTATATATCAAATAACTCTATATCTTTCATCCTTAGTTCATTTCGCTTAAATCAAATAACAAAAAAATATCAAATTAATTTAAGCTATCCATATATTTTTATTAACAATTCAACGTTCTGATTTTTTGCTGAGATTAGGAAACACTGTTCGAGATTTAATGAAATTAGTTTTTCACTTTTTAACAATCAGACACTAAAAAAAATGTCTGCGTTTTTAAAGTTCTCTCAGACAACATTAATTTCATTACAAAACGTAGTTTTAAAAAAAAACAAGCGGAGAAAGATGATCTAAACTCTACTTTTTAAAAAAACTATGAAACTTCAGATTATATAAAAAATTTAGAATGAAACATAAAACTAAGTTAAAAAGGAATTTAGAACAAAAGAAGAAACAATAAAGGATATCAGTTTGGAAGGATATTAAACGCTGCTATCTTCAATTTATTAATTTAATCTTAACTCGATCCTTGCTTTTTTTGCAAGATAAAAAAACTGAAAGAGAAATAAATTAAAAGCGAATAATTCAACATACGATAAAACAAAGAAAAAAAAAGACTTTTGTTAGAAATCAACTTGCATTGAGAATAATTAAATGTCTTCATAGTTATATGTATATATATTTCCAATACAACCCATATTTCAAATCATAGAACTAAAAGTAATTAAAGGAAATTAAAAGCGTTGCTGAAAGATTAGAATGTTTCTTTTCAATCGTTTTCACAAAAAACGATAAGTTAGGAATAGTTAATTTAATTGGATTAGCAATAGTTGGTAAAAGAACATAAAAGCTATTATTATCTTTAAATTTAAAAATAATTTTGTTATTTCCATTATAAGAATGAAAATTGAGTTTTACATATATTTCAGCTTCGCATTATTTGATAATTTAGAATTCTCCAGAAATTTAAAGAATATATTTATCTTCGTTTTTTCAAATATATCAGAATTTTATAAAATGTACATTGATGTTTTAAAAGTAAAAATGCTGAAATATATATATAAAAGAAACAGGAAATCTACTAAGGAAATTCAATTTGTAACAGTATTATCTTTAATGTGTTTTCATTAAACCTTCATTTATTATACTTTTGTTTTACTAACTCGTTCATCATTAAGTAATTTCTACAGCAAAATATTTCTTGATACTTGTAGGAAGCAGAAGTTACATTTATTCATAATAACATGGACATTTTTTCTTAAGCAATTATCTTTTTAAGCTCTCATTTTACCCTCGAATTATATTAATATATTAACATCGGTATAAGTGAACGTTCCATAAAAATAAAATGAAAGCATATACATCAAAGTCACGTTTCTTAAATTTTCTACTAGTTTTTCAAATGTTTAATAACTAAGTTACTTAGCAAATCAAGAGATACAAATTGTTTTGAAAGTTGATACTAATTCTTTAGATAAAAAATATGTCATTACACAGAATATTTGCCACGTGAATTTTTTTAAATATTTTATATTAATTTATTATATAATTAATATATTTTATTATATTAATTATAATAATAATATTTTTTAAAGATTTAGATAACATTTCCCCTTATTTTCATTTAAAATACTTTTATTAAAAAATAAATATTATTTTTATTTTGATATTGAAACAAACTAAATATCTATTAAATTTTATTTTCTAAATCTATTTTTCTTTAGAGGAAGAAAAGTAATTACAATTTTATTAGTTTTAAAGTGCTATTTTGGAAATCATCTATTATGAATATTTTTCTAAAGTCAGACAGAATTTCTTATGCGCTGTGCGAACTGATTATTTATATTGTTTACCAATATAAAATGTTGTTGGTTTTGAGCATAAATGAGATTCTCAGAAATCTGCGTTATTACAAATATTAATCAACAATTAGCATCATGGTGTTTGATTAATGAGTGCTTGGAATAAAGCAAAACTGCATTTTTATTCTAAGCTTACTTAATAAATTTCAAGAATATTTCAAAAAATTTACAATAATATTTCAAAAATTCATTTTTATAAGATTTATTACACTATTGTTATATTATCTGAATAATATTGAATAACATTCATAATATCAAAAACTATCCTACAATATCTTTTTGAGAATAGAAGTAATAAAATATAAATTGAAGCAACTTAGCCAATTTCTTTCCAAATTAAGAGTTGCTTACACACACACACACACACACACACACACACACACACACACACACACAATCTTTCAATATAATAAAGTTTAAATACATGAATTTTAATTCAGTTAAAAATCCAAACGTAGTTTTGTCAATTAAAAACAAACTTCGATATGATTGCTTTAATTTACTCAAAATTGACGCAATTGCAAAAATGATGAAGTCACCATAACGTTTTCTATTATATACTGATTAAATTATCAAATTTTAAGCAATATTGTTTATGCAATTTTAATACTTAACGCCATAATACTAAAAGAAATATTTTAGCTTTACAATTGGTTTCAAGCTTTCCGCATCTTCAAAAATTTGTGTCGAATATGAAAATTTTACAAACTAATTCAAAGTTTATTTTATCTCTTCTTGATTTAAAATCTTATATAAAATAATATTCTCCTTATTATAATATTAATATAAAAGCGTTAAAACAACAATACGAAAATCAATTTATAAAAAAGATATATTTTATGAATAAACAAAGAATTTTGAAATTTCTCGTATACAAATGAGTATTTATTTAATATTAATTTCCAAGCTAAAATGTTCAAGCTGTTTTATTATCTGTAAATTGAGCCACAGTTTACAGATAATACAAAACAATACAGTACAATTATGGTAATACCACAGTTTACAGATAAAAATCATTCAAAAAGCATAAACAGATAAAGATTGTCTCAAAATATATCGTTCAAAACAGTCTTCAAGAAAGTGTTAAGAGGTATTAAGTTTAGTACTGAATTATTTCGTAATTAACAATTACACACATATAATAGGTTTTTCAAAATCTCAAATTTATATATCAAAGAAACATTTTACTGATTTTTCTTATTATCTTTGGAGAATAAATGCTCATAGCAACACTGTTGATGCCATTTCAAAATTCATAAACTTGGAATTTCAGTGATGTAATTATGGTTTCCTAAATTTTTTTCTCTAATTTTAATAAATTATTAAAAACAATTTTAAGATATTTTACCTCATTCCTTTTATATGTTTCATTCACTACTTTTTTGGCACGTACGCTGTGATTACATTATTCACTGTTTCTTTGCTACATAAATTAGAGGAAATATAAAGATTTAAATAAATTAATATAGCTAAAACTTACATTTCGAGCTAGTGTTCTAAATATTATGCGTATAATTCTCTTTATCATTCAAATAAGTTAATAAATTTAACATTTATTTCTTCAAAACAAAAAAAGAGAATATTAAAATTGCAATACAAAAAAATTAGATAATAAATAAGATAATTTATTTTTATACTTTTAAGAGCAATTATCTTTTTTTGAAAGTTTTAATCTTAAAATTAATATTCTTACATACTTAAAATATTTCTTTTGAATATGAAAGAGAAGAAAAGAGTCACATAATTGCTTTATACACTGCAAAATAAAGCTTCTTTAGTTTTGATATCAAAAGCAAATTTGTCGAACAAAAGCGTAAACAATATCTTAATTTTATAATTTTTTTTCCAGATAACTCGATAATTAGGTTTTAAAAAGTGGTGATTTTCCTTTATTCATTTATAAATAGATTTTAAGAGTTATATATTTTTAAGAAATTAAAATTCTAAATATAATAAATCACGATAAGATTTAGATTAATTCTTTAATATAATCTTTTTCTTCTCCGTCAGTCCTTCTAAATTGAAATTCTAATTTATTCGATAAAAGTTAAGACAAAAATTATTGGATATATATTTTAAATATCATTTTTTAATTACGTGAATCAAAAACAAATTGATTTTTAAGTTTTCATAAATATATATAATAAATTTTGTTTCATAGTATAAATTATTTTGCAAAGTTCATATCTATTTAAAAACATGCATAGGTTTTTAATCAACTTTTTTAACTCGATTCATTTCTAATATTAAATGTAAAAACCAATAAATGCTTCACAAAATATTCGTCAGCTATAAAATATATACTTAAGTCTACGGTTGATGATTCTGATTGATATTTTTTTGTTGTTAAATATGGAGATAAAAGGAAAAAATAAAATGTAATAAAATTATTATTATTAGGTATTATTATTTTATAAAATCTTAAAATTTAATAATTAACATCTTAACCATAATTAAAATTTTAACGATAAAGTCAAATTTGTCAAATGATGGATTATTTTAAATAATTAAAATATTACGACATGCTGCAATTTAGGAAATACGAGATCAAATTTTGTCTTTCAAGATATGAGAATATGTTTGAAACACTATTGTTGCAAATGAGATAAATTGAAATTCTTATAATGAAATACACAGCAACAGCTTTGATTAAATGAATAAATTAATGTTTTTCTCTTGTATATATTTCATTTGTTCGTTTGAGAAAAACATATTTTATGCTGCAAAGTTGAATTAAAAGTTAATAATTGAAAGATAAAATGCTTAAATTTATATTATTACTCCTAAGTTATTTAACTTAATGTAGCAGACTGGTTAGTGGTGGTTTCTTATTCATATGTCTTACTTAAAGTGAAATATGTTGCTTAATATCATGTAGATAACGTAACAAATTCCATATAGATAAGGCAAAAAATTTCATAAAGATATCGCAAAAAATACCATATAGATATCGTAACAAATTTCGTATGGATATCGCGACAAATTTCATATAGATATCTTTAAAAATTTCATATAGATATCGCAACAAATTTCATATAGATATCGTAACAAATTTCGTATGGATATCGCAACAAATTTCGTATGGATATCGCAACAAATTTCAAATAGATATCGCAATGAATTTCACATAGATATCGTAAAAAATTTCATATAGATATCGCAACAAATTTCATATAGATATCATAACAATATTGTTGGGTATTTTGTGCCAATAGAAGAGACAAATCATCTCCATGCCGTTACTGTTCTTCCAAGAAGAGCAAAACCCCAATTATTTAGCGAGTGATTATTCATTCAGATACTTCTAATGTTCCCTCCCCTCCTTTGAGATAAATATCAACGGGAACAGTTGCTTTTCATCAGGATTTATTTAAGTAAAGTATACATTTTTTATTATTCAATGTTTATTTAGTCCAGTTGTTACGGACAGCATAAAAGCTATGTCTCAATTTCTCTATAAATACTTGTGGGTTATGCAGTTGAGTAATTTGTTAAAAGTTTTTTAAAAATTATAAAAAGTAACATTCATTAAGAATTAAATTTTCTGAAATTATTTATAAATAAAAGATATCTTTCAAATTAATGTAAGAAAAAAATAGTTTGTGATAGACTGGAAAATTTTTAGTAATATCTATGTAGCGTGCCTTTTTTACTAAAAGATGTGAATTCCACATTTCTCCCATTTCAAACTTCTAAATCCGTATGCTCGAGTCAATATTTTTTGGACATAAAACTGCTACATAGTTCCAATGCATCGCGTGTCTGTTCTTCATTTAGCATAAAAAGTAAGTTTTGCCTATCTTTCTTTAAAAGATTTTTTGCAGTTCTCTTTCTATTGTCTGTTCTTCCCATTTTCAAAAATTACAAAAAAAAAAAAAAAAACTATTTTTCTTTACAATAAAAGTTATCGTGAATAAAAATGAATATAAAAGAGAGTTATTAATCGGCTATAGATAAAAAAATCTATACAGAGTAATTATTGCATAAATTTAAATAAAAATTCTAATTTAGGAAGAATTTTAAAACACTTTAATGACAAATTAAGAATTATAAACGACGCCGTGGTAGTTAGCGCTGTTAATGTATTGAATTTAGGTTCATTAATAGAAATTTTCGTAGTTTAAATGCATGCTATTTGAATGCATTTCTTGTACCAACTACCTTTTTAAATAAACCTTGAATGCAAGATCTGACGTGTCTGTTGTCCCAATTACATATCATTGTTGTCCATATTTTAGCTCCCACTAGTCATTCAATTGGTGAAGATGGATTTCAACAATCATGTATAATTTCACTAAAACTCTAAATATACGAGAGCCATTTTATCTCTCCAAAGTTACAATGCAACTTGAAAAAGGATTTTATGAAATTCTTATAAATAGCTATATGCAATCATGGATATTTTTTTCGACAAAATCACGATGAAGATTCAGGCATTTGACGTGTCGATGGGCCAGGTTTTTGATACTCATTTTCAATGATGCCAATGGAAAGATAGAATTTAATATGCTTTGAAAACTCATCATTAATTTAGTAAAACTTAGACATTCTAGCTAGCTCTACAATTCAATTAAGAGGGAAAATCACTTAACTTTAAGCCGTATTCTCGATAAAGGAGAACGAGGACATAAATCTTGTAGAACAAAAAATATTGCTGAAAGACTTGATCAAGGTTTAAAAGAAACCAAGGTTGTTAGAAACCTAGGCAATAAACTAGTTAACCAGCCTATCCAATCAGAATTCAAGTTTGGAAAATGAATAATAATATGTTCCCGATCCATATTGTTTCTTAAGAAACTCAAAGAACTTTTAAACTAATAAGAACTTTCGAAGGGCATACGATTCATCTAACATTCGAAATGGCAACATTATTCGAAGAAGAGGTTGAAAATATGTTCCACCAACATGATAACTGTTTGAATCTTCATGGTGATTATTTCGAAAAGTAAAAAGGTTTGGGTATAACTTTTAATAATCAACTCCTTTTGTCATTTTTATGGTCTACTGTTGATTTAAAAAACCATTTTTTAAAGTAATTAGGATTTAGTTAATCATCTTCTCTCAATCTAGAAAAATGAATTGTTATTTGAAAACAATTACAAATATTAGATGAGACAAAAAGCGGCAATAATGATTTCATAGAAAAAAGTAAGGTAAAAATAATACTTTATAAAAAAATTAAATGGTGACATTATTTCCATTCGTATCATTACCACACTAATCAAAAGTTAATTCAAGCTATGCAGAAGGTTAAAGCAAAAGAGGGGGTTAATTTTCGATATATTTAATCTAATCGCTCATGGAAAGATTAAAATTATACTATGAGATTATCTTGATTTCGCACTAATTACCTTTGCATTTTACACCCCTCTCGTTAAAGCTCATTATGTTCAATTTATCAAACTTACTTAATAAACTTTGCAAACTCACAGAATGACGGTAATTTTGCAATTGAAAAGTAATGAGGATAATTCTTCTTTAGGTATAATATATTTTTAAACTCTTGCTGTTGGTTGCTATTCAACATATATTAACCATTAATGGAAAAGTGTTAGGAATTCTAATTATATTAAGTCGTTATTATTTTCCTAAAGAAGTCAATTACCTTTAGAACTGGAAAAATGAACTAAGGAATATCGGTAATAATAACCTAACAAAGGAATAGCGATATGAATGTAATAATGAATTGAATATAACTACTTAACCCCTTAACTGTTTTTTTCCTTACTATCTAATAAGATGACACCTTCTATTTTGGGAATATTTTCTTATTTTGATTCAAATGGAAATCCATACAATACTTGGCTTATCTACGTATTCGAAGTCATTTTTACTAATGAATTATAATTGTTATGAATGATTTATATTTTGTTTACAACTATCAAAATTCGATAAATCGATGCACGTACGGAGTACGAGCAAACCGGTTAAGGGGTTAATTATATTAGACCTTTAAAGAGTCATACTATCGGAAGCAACTAAATTTGAACTCATTTTAATTTTTAAAAAATTTCATTATTCAGCATGTTATAATCTCTCAGTAAATATTCATTTTTTACTGTGTCTAATAAGCAAAGATATATCAAATTATTCACAAATGTTTTCAGTATAACAGGATATAATAAAAGAAGTTAAAAAACTAAAACCAGAAATTGTCTAAAATCCTATAGATGTCGCATACTATACAATGCATCATTATAATAGGTACAGATTGTATAGGATTTATAAAGTATTATTTCATTCATAACTGGATCTGTTTATTAGCACTCTATTTTAGATAATAATAAAAGTAATAAAAGGAATAAATTTAGTAATAAATAAAAACTATGCTAACTGTCCAAAATTCCTATGATGAAAAAGGTACACATTTTGTTAACTGTAGGACAAAAAGAAAGGAAATATTTTCTTATTCACGTGTATTATTTATAATTTTTGTAAACTAGCTTTTTTTGCAATTTTTTTTGTTCTTACATAAAGTACAATAGAGGGGGGATAAGACAGTGGAGGGACAAAATAGCATTACTGATCAATCAATTTCTTTGCAGTGTTGTTTTTAGAGTATATATTTCATTCATAAATACATTAATCAATATTTATCAATATGGATCGAATATTGCCCTATATAGAATATATTGGCCAATATTTAATATATTAAGCTTTGGTCAATATATGCTACCAATATTGGAGTGTATTAAGCTCAGTGCTTTTATATACTTCCAGAAATAATGCCAAATGTCCAATAATCTCAACATTTTTAAAAATTTTTAATTATTTGTGATATTTTGAATTTTGAATTATTTCTGTTGTGATAACCAATGAATTTATTTAAAAGTTGGAATAAAATGTGAATATACATTTTCTACATTAGGACTTATGAATGTATGTTATAATATGTGATTTCATACTATAATTTGTGTACGAAATACTATATTTTGTGTACGAATATATGGTATTTTGTATGGAAAGTCTTTTTTTTATTTAAATACAAAAAACGTGATAAGTAAGTTGCATTGAGCAGACAAACATGCAGGAAAGAAACCAAAAAAATGAAAAACGTGTTGAAACATTGGAATAGTGAATTTCATTCCGAAAAACAAAAATAAAAAAAAACATTAAATATATATTATGAAAAAACTATATAATAATTTAAACTGGAAAAAGTAGATTATATTTTTAAAAACTTTTTTATGAAAAACTATATATTTATCCATCATAAATTATCAAGTAGTGAAACTTATCAAAATGAGAACATTATAGCTGTTAAATCAAAAAGTGCGTGAGATAAACACAGACTGAAAGTGAATAAGGATTTTATAATACGTAGCTTTTAAAAACAAATTTGGAACAACTAAAGAATATAGAAATAGAAACCTTTCGCGTGCGTATATGTTTAAATAAAGCGTCAGATTGCTATTTTCGGCCATAGAAATTCTAAGTGAATACAAAAGCAATGTCCTAAATTTGTTTTTCCTATTCATAAAACCGAAATAACAGTTTTATGGGAATGCAAGATTGCTTTCTTGCCCACTTTTGGAAATCAGTTTCAAAAGCTTTAAAAGACGCTTTTTTAGAAGTAATGCTGCAAACATACAAAAATTTGAATCGATTTTCCTTTAAAACAATTTGAAAAATTCAAGCCATTTACATAAAACATGATGATTGGAGTTTTCTTCTAATAGTAATGAATATAAATTTATTTCAAAGTTTTGTTGTTGTTGTCACATTAAAAAGATATTTTTTTTGCAAATAAATAAATTCTGAGATCTTGAATATTCCTGTTGGAAATTAATGACAACAAAAAGTTTAAACAACAAAATTATAAATTATCTTAAGTAATTTGAAAGATCACGATTGATTCAGCACAGAAACTACCTTATTTTAAAATCATATTTTCTAATTAATAAGTATAGTTTCACAAAAGTTTTATAAATTGCCTTAAAATAGTGTGAAATTTTCAAAAAAAATAAATTATTTTAATAAATAAGTTATTTTAGCGCTTGATGTTTTAATTTTTAAAGTAAAAATATATGTAATCTTCTTTTCCTAGAAACAAATTCAATATATTAATACTCTACCTTAAGGTTAATTCAAAAATATTTTTTTTAATAATTTTTTATCGATCATGATAGATAAAGTGTTTAAAAATTAAAGATAAGCATTCTTGTTCTATTGTCCAGAAGGAATTTTCAATGCAAAATTTCAAATTACACTAGCATGTTATTCAATTTAGCATGAATAATTTGAAATCTATCCTCGTAAATACAAACTAAGGAGAAATGTT
>JAOUZG010044845.1:7467409-7479007 GCA_026289955.1 Argiope argentata
TGTTATTACGTGAAGTAATTATCGAAGGTATCATTATTTATATGAAATTATCTAATTAAAAGCAATTTTCGTCTAATTTTTTTTTACAATTATCTTAAGCAATTATATTTACATAAAATCCAACCACCTGAGACACAACCCCCTATTCCGTTAATCAAGAAGAAGGGTTATAATTACGGCATACAATTTGATAATGGGAGCAATCATAGTTGAGAAAATCTCCACCGTGCAAGAAGATAGGTGATCCTAATCACAGAATATAATTTTATTGGTTATAACATTGAGGGCCAAAGTAAAAATCTAAAAGCACCATCATATATAAATTTTTCTCTAAATTTTTTGAAATGTTGATGGCTTCTAGTTTTAATAAGTTTGATTTAGTTATTTTTCTAAATAAATTAAAAATTATATCACCGATAGTTAGATACTGCATAATATTTATAATAAGTCATGCTTTGAATTATTCTTAAAACAAAGAATTAATTTAAAACATAATTTCTTCCAGGGAAAATTTCATATATTGACGAATGAAACATGGCACGTTTATTTTGGGGTTACAAAGTATATTCATCTACTCACCATCATAATGTTTTTTTAGATTGGTATAAAAATTCCTTGTAATATACTTTACCACCAAGAGTCAAATAGAGATGCCACATGTGTTTATGTATATAATATCAAAATAATTACTTACGAATATAACATGCTGATTTATGTCCATAAATTATTTATTTGCTCACATGAATGAATCATCTGAGATAGAATATTGTTTCTTCAAAATCTGTAGCTCTGTATTTGTAATCTAATTAAACATATTGCATATCATAGTGTTCAGATTTATTAATGTGTGAAATTTCAAATTTAAACCTCTATTACTCATTTTTAGTAAAGGATACAGAAACCAAATTTGCTCAAAATAAGATTGATTCATTAATGGTATGAAATACAATAATATCACTCCTCAATAGAATAAAATAAAATGTTACGAGGCAAAAAGTATAAAGAAAAAGATAAAAGCTGTTTACACCATACAATTACATGCAATAATACTTTTAAGTACTTCATGCTTTAAAAATGAAATAAACTTCCTTACATGGATTGGAAAAGATAAATACACCTGATAGGAGTTCTCATCTAATAAAGAAAATAATTAATCCAAAAATTAAAGAGAAAATATTTAAACGATGTAATAGAAATGATCTATAACATTTGTTTTCTATTACAGGGATTAATTGTTAAAAGAAATGACTTTCAATTAAAGAAAATCAATTCTTATTATTATAGTTTTTAAAATTACCAAAGGAATATATATTTCTTTCTTGAGTGTAATTAGATTCTAAATTATAATGTTATAAAATATTTAACATCATGGATTTTTAAAGTGATATCTTATTAAAATTCATTTATCAAAATTTTTACAAAAGCTATTTAATATGCATTATTTAATTAATACATTCGAAAAATAAATATGGGTAGTTTTTGACTAATTTGCTTTTAAATTTGTAATAGGCCAAACAACTTTTACTTATAAAAGATTGAGTTTAACCTTTTATCTATTGACGATACTTGTAAGTACCATTTATATCTGGATTATATTTTTGTAATATGATTATTTTTGCCGATGGTATTCTAAAAACACGAAGAATGGAACCCAAATAGCAAGAAGTTAATATAAGCTAAAAGTAGAAATGGAAAATATTTAATTAATAATTAAATTGATTAAATACTTCTATTATTTAAAATTTTTCCCTTGGGTTCTCTGGTATATTCTCCAAGAAAACTTAACTACTGGTGCAAAAAAGAAGTTAGAAAATTGATGCCAACATAATTTAGTAGATAAAGGGTTAATACATATATTTAAATAAATTTCATTTTCACATAAGCCGAATAGTTTTATTACTTGTAACTTTAATTTAAAATGCTTGCATGGAAATCATATTGGGTTTCCAAAATAAATAAAAAAACAGAAAAGAGAAAACTTTAAATTCTTCAATTCTAGGAGATTCCGCTCAAATTGTGCGTGAAAAATTTTGCAAGTAAGTGCATAAAATATCCCCGGAGTGTTTTCTCAGATTCAAAAGCATCTTTTCCAAGTTTAGAAATATCACCTTCTTTTTATCCGAAACATAAAGAGCACTTGCTTCCAGTTTTGCAAACTTCCAAAGCATGGCTCGTGAATTATGCTGCGATCGATACGGAAAGACCGTCTTTTTCCTTTTCAACTTCTTATTTTATTTCCTTTTGCCAATATATTTTTCCGAGTCTTCGCACACTGGAAAAGTTTGAAATGAAGATTTAGGAAGAAAGAATACCAATAAATGCTGGGACATGAACATCTGAGAGTTTTAGATCGTACAATATTTGGCGAGACTGCCGATATTGTTTTAGATCGGTTTTGAAAGGTTTTTCTTGTAAATAAAAAAAGAGAAAGTATCTATATAACTTCAAATATTTCCATTCAGAAACCTTTTTACTTCAGATACGGTGGACATTCTTATCAAATATCCGGTATCGTAAAAAACACTTGCAGTGCTTGCTGTCCTACAAAAAAAAAAAAAAAAAAAAAAAAAAAAAAAAATAGGATTGTGAGCATATTTTGGAGAAAATGGCTTTCAGAAAATTTATTTTGATTTGACAAAATTCATTTCAGTTTCAAAATCAATGGATAATTGTTTTAAGCAAAGAGATTACTGTGATGAAACATCCAATAAGAAATTTGATAAATTTTTTAAACTATAAAAAAAATTAATTTTTTTTCTATGTAATAATTTGATTTTTTCCCCAATTTAATAATGATGTATAAACGCTCAGAACTAAAAATATTGAAAATTCTCGAAACAGCATCATTTTTGTTATAATGAAATAAATAAAACTTATTCAAAAATTTTTTAACAACTTTAAATA
The DNA here is from genome assembly GCA_026289955.1 of Argiope argentata. Classification (NCBI taxonomy): domain Eukaryota; kingdom Metazoa; phylum Arthropoda; class Arachnida; order Araneae; family Araneidae; genus Argiope; species Argiope argentata. Next base: position 7,470,314 of record JAOUZG010044845.1, read on the forward strand.
AGGAAAATGCTTTTCGAAAGTCTCAAGATTGAGATATGCTCTTAATAATTGGTTCATAAATTTTTAAAACACAAACTGTGAATGCCACCTAGCAATAATTAGCTTGTTGAATGGTAATATTGAATTATGTATCGCTTGAAGAAAAGAAATATCTTTGAAGGGACATGATTTTATAAAATACACTGTCTTTTATATATGTTTGATGCTTGTTAAATTCTTTTTCATGAGTGAAATTCGAAGTTGGGTAAAGATTATGTACAAAATTAAACAGACAGTATTTGTGGTTGGTTTCCAAAGATTATTTGACGTATCGTAATTGTATGTATTATTATGCTATCTCTAAAATTGGTGATATATTCTATGCATTATGTATGATAAAAAAGCAATATAATATAGGAGCGAATGATATCGAAGGACAGGAAATCCAGTATGACGGAGACTCGCTTCAAAAATGTGCCGAAATTCAATAACAGGGGAAACGGGCATTGGAAATACAACTTCTAGCTGATTTGATATTTACAAAATTTCGTGACATGTTTGAAGAGTTAGGTTACATTCGGGGCATTCGGAAAATATCGATTTTAAGCGCTGTTTCTTTAGCTATTCTACTAAAACTCTTTGAAATGACGTACATATTGATCTTCTGAATTCAGCTTAGTGAGATTAACGCTCTGTTTTAAATGAATTTCGTAATTTTGAATGGCAGTCAGATGACGAGGGAGCACCGTGGTTCTTTGGCGGAATCAGTTCTCTATCCTAGAACTAGGGGAACCTTGGGGAGTACTGTGGCACTAACTTCATAAGCTAGATAACATCTACAATACTGACATCGATTTTTGTATTATGGTCATGATACTCGGTTACGGGTTCTATCGTCGTAGGTTCGTATCGTGATCTTCAACTCACTACATGTGCATCCACGTGGACAAATTCTAATGGGTTGGTCAGGAAATGTAAAAGAGGCTATCTTAACAAATACAGTCCCTGATATTTCCGTAGTTAGGGAAACAGTGAAATCAGTATGAAATATTTTAAAAAGAATTAGCTACTCAAACCAAACACTAAACACAATTCATTGTTGTAGCCATAAACAAAGAATAAATGCCAATGAATGGAACACAAATTATATTTATATCATATTTATGTAAACTATATTTATAAAACTCTTTATGTATGAATGAAAAACAATTTTTCAAAAACTATTTTTATAAAATTCTTTGCAACATTTTGAAACACTATACATATTTTGTTATATTATATACCATGTATAGATAAACTCGCTATTCTATTAATTTTCGGAAATTAAAATTTCCGTATGGACATGCAATATAAGATTATAATTAGTAAGGTGTCATCACCATTTGGAGATTAAAAAAATAAAGAAATTCAATCATGAAAATGTTAAATTATTCAATTATAACCAAACGAAATCTGCAATTATAATACATATCTAAAAAGTAATATTAATTTATGAAGCTTGATATTATTCAAATCTAATTGACTTAAAAACCGTAAACATGAAACAGTTTAAAAATGTAAAGCAATTTATCATTTTCCCTTTAAATGATCCAATTCAGCTTTTGTTGTTACAAAAAAACTGGTTAAAATTTCAAATAAAAATTTAAAAATCGTTAAAATTTTTACTTTATTTATATAGAAAAATAATTTTATTAACTTTTAAATTACTATTTAATCATATGAAACCAGACGAAAGACTTTCAAAGTTTTTCCAAAATATGAGCAAGACATGTGAGAATTTACGGAAGAGAAGATCAGAGGAGAAAAAATGGCTTTATCTTAAGAAAACCTCACTTAAAAATTTTAGTACCTTTCCAAAACAGCAGGAGGAGAAAAATGCCTTGAAAGCTTAATTAAGATTTCTTAAAATTTTTAATCGCCTGAGAATTGTTTTTACTTTGTGATACGTGGATCGATAGATGATTTTCATAGATTTGATTACTCAGACATTTTTAAAAGCAGAGACCATTAACTTTGATATAACAGTTGCTATATATATATAATCAACAGTTTTTAAATTACGAATAAAAGCTTTAACTTTCTTAAATGTTATGTATGAGAAATATATTTTTGTGAATTAGTTGTTGGGACTAAATATATTATTTGACTCTGCTAGGAAAAACTGATGTTTATTTAATGATATACTTTTTATTTAGGTAGTCTTACAGCAACATCGAACATTAGGGTTTTAGTGCTGTACCTTCTGAAATTTTTTTTTATTTGGGAATCGATTTATATAACAGTTTTAATCACTCGTAATTAAACTAAACATCATAGTTCCCCTTACAACGAGTGTTGGTGCTTCAAATCAAAATTTTTTAGAAAATATGAAACGTAATTCCATATGTTTGTGCACATGCATGAACCAATGTTAGTACTTAACAGTCTTTTATTTAAATTAACTTTGTTCTGGAAAGAAAATTTTTCTAAGTGATTTTTCCTTCACTTTCTCTTATCAGCTTGACAATATTTCATTATTATTTTCATGAACTTGACAAATAATATATATACTGCGTTATTACTAAGCTTATATGTTTTAGTACCTATTTATCAGTTAATGTACTGATTTTTTTAAATGATTCCATACAGGTGTCAGCATTTCGTAATGACTTTTTAAAATTAATTCCAAGTTGTATGATTTTTATAATAATAAGTTATAGCCTCATGTTTAAACAGTAGAAAAGTATTTTAGATAATTGTAGAGTTTGCCTCTCAAACAAACATAAAGCCTTTTTTTTCAATTAAGAGGGAACAGCTACATATAAATTTATATTTGGATAGTATTGGTTTTGCCGCTCCGGATTGCCTGGTTGGTAGGGAATTGAATTAGAATCCCTTGGGATGTGAGTTGGAACCCACCTTGCGGAGACTCTCCGTGTATATGGTGGTTGGCACAAGTTGAATCCAAACGTTGGTAAAAAAATCCTCCATGTTGAGATTAATACCACTGTGGGTAATGGCTCAGAGGTGATCATTTTCGGTTCCAGATCTATATTACATTCTGTGGACTAATGATTGAAAGAATGAAATGCAATCAATGAAGTCCGCCCAGTAAAAAGGATTTGTGACGTGTGTGAGCTAGAAGTCAAGACTTCTGCCTTTGGGGCTTCAGGTATCCATATCTTCAGAAGTTACTGCATTTATCCTTCCATTATAAAAGGGAAAACAAGAACAACAACAACAATTGGTTTAGCGAAGTTAGTCAGCTCATTGCTTGCTATAAATAAAAGAAAAAACATATGATGTCGCTTTTGGATCAATTGCATATTGTGTTGCAAGTTTGAACTTGACAGTAAAGACAGATATACAAGATTTCGCGAAGCCTTGAGTAAATATTGACGCGAAGCCTTGAGTAAATATGTAGGGTCAACAGCATTTGTATTTTTTTATTTACAGCACTTGTACCGTGATCTTTAGCGCACTTTCATCTGCATCTATTGTATTTTTTATTAGTTGTATAAGAAATACTTCTTTTGCACAGAAATAATTCACATTTGAGAAGAGTTATTTATTAATAAAGTAAAACTTGGAATTTATTAATAAAGTAAAAAAGTGAAAGGAGTATAATTTAAACATTCAAAATATTTTTAAAAAAACTTGTAACAACGTATTTATTCGAAATTTATAAACAAAATTTTTATCTACCTATTATTGTTGCTCTTCAAATATTTATACAAGTTACTGTCGAGATAAAATTATCCAAATTCACAAAGATAGTAGTGTGACTAAAAATAACCTTTAACTTGCTGAACTGTAAAAGAATAGTTTTCTAATGTAGGAAAAAAGCTTTTTAACCATGTAAAAAAATAGATGATATGCATTATTTTTAAAGATATTTTAAATATGCATAGTATAACCTACATTGACAATATTATTTTTAGGCATTATACGTTCTTTTTTAAGGACTATTTGTTGTTGTTTTAGTCTGATTGCATCATAAATAAATTAATATAGAAAAACAAATAAATTATTAGCATTAGAATACTTAATGTTTGAGTTTTTATATGAGCTTTATATTTCTTTTCAAGTAAGAACAGACATGTTTTATTATTGCATTTTATTTACTGCTGAACTTCAAAGTATTACTTTTTAATTAACTCAACCTCTGAAAAAATTCAGTCCAATTATATTTTCCACTGATTATAATTTCTGCTATTATTCGACTAGTATTAGATGTTTGCGATATCTTAAAATTTTCTTCTAATATTTTTAGTACCAATGTTTTCTTAGTATTTCTTTCAACAGATTTTGTTGAAAGAAATACTAAGAATTATTTATGGAAATATATTTATTTAAAGTCTTAAAGCTTTGCATATTTCATTTATAACTGTGTCTCTACTTTGGCGAATGTTTAGTAACTTTACATTTTCCTCTAAACTTTATTTTACTTTTTTGTTGCTTAATGTGTCACAAGTATGCTTTTATCGACGAAAACTTTATTTTCAACAAACATGAAGCAATATCATTGTGAGAAGAGTTAGTAAATATGAATATAATTGCCATGCAAAAACTTAATGATTTTTTTTATTTTTTTCATACACGAACTTTAGAAAGAGAATGTATTTTAATCGTCAAAATAATTATACTCAAGACCTAGATACATCTCATTATTTCACAATATGATTTTCGGGATTATGAACTGAAAAATATGATTTTCGGGATTATATTAATTGATCATTAAAAAATAGTTTCAAACACAGATAAAATTTTATATATAAGCATTTCATCAAATATGCAAATTTCCATCAAATTTTGAATGAAAGCGATTTAGATTAAAACTGTCTTCCCAGTTAAATATACAATTATAACCGTTTGTCTTCAATAACTACCACGGCTAGCTTTTAACATTATTTATTTGCAGACATTCACTAAACATAAACACACACACAAACAGTTATATAACAAAAGGGACAACATAACGAAAACAATTAAGACATTTACGAAAAACAAAGGACAGTCTTCAATCCAGACGCTCTCTCTAAGTTGGCTGGAGGTCGACTGGCTATGGTGGCTCAGGCGGATAGACTGATCTAGGTAGCGCTGATGTTTCCTCTAGGTGACGTTGCCACAGTTCCGTTACACAATGGCATATAAAGTATATTACTTCAATAGGAAGGAAAGCCCAAAAAAAGCATTAGGTGTTCAGTAACTTGTTTAAAATAAAATCATTCAGGTATATCAGAAAATTAATTTAAAGATTAAAATGAAATCCGCTATGCATATTTCAATGTAAAATGTCAGAACATCATTTCTTGAACGGCCAAGCACCACGGGCTCGTGCAAGTTAAATTATATTTTTATTCGTTTTAATTGTTTCATTGAATGAGTCACTTTAGTATGGCAAAAGACCCCCAAAAAAACTTTGTTTAGCATTTATTGTTTAAAAAAAATATCAAATTTCCTACTTATTTCATTTCATATAATCATGTGTTCAAAATGACATTTTCAAGATATTATTCCCTGTAGTCATTAACTTTTTTTTCTTTAAGTGAGAGCTTTTGTAAATGTGATCGCAATATGTTATTAAAAGCTAATTTTTTGAGGTGTTCGTGAAGGTAATAATTTTTTTTAAAATTTTCGTCTACGGATTTTTGTTGACGCTATAAACATCATTCTGAAAACTTCTTGTTCTGACATGATAATAACTGCTGTATACGAATAAATGGGATATATTATTTAAGATCGAACATTAACTCGTTTTTATATTACAATCTTTAACATTATTCTATTATTTTATCCTGCCCTCTTCTATCTTAAATTAGTTAAAATGAGGGAGGAGGGAATAAAATTAAATACAATAACATTATAACAAACCAGAAATGCCACGAGTAAACATGACATCGTCCATATGGAAATGAAGAAAGTTCATTTTATTTATTTTCATGAATTTTAAAAATGAATAGAGGACATAGTTAATAATGGATAAAATAAAAATCTCTTTAGGGCTACATATTTTACAAATATATGTAGTTTGTACATTTAAAAAGATATCGTAGCAAAAATTGATTACGATTTCTTTGGTAATCATTAATACTTCAAAGACAGTATCATTTTTTTTCAAAATTTAAATGCCTCAGAAAGAGAAAAAACAAACAAACGCTGCTGTTTAAAGAATTCCATGTTTTGAGAAGAGGCCTTTTTCAAGTTTCCTGAACATAGCCTTGTTTCAGGCCCTGTTCAAGACGCTTGATCATCTAACAATTGTTAGAAATTAAGAGGCAAATAATCTAAATACTTTTTTTCATATTGGTTTTAAATGAGAATTTAAATATTATTCTATAAATTAAGCAGCTCATGTTGTTATTGTTACTTATGGCACTTGGCATGGACAAGCCCCGCTGATACAATCAGCAGATTTTAAGTCGGAGATATACATCCCTTGTTTTACAAGTAGCGCCATCTAGGGCCAAGAGTACGACTTAGCTGTACACGTCACAACCCTTTTTGGGGGGTGGACTTCATTCATTCATATTCATTCACTCATCTCAGATCGTAATTTAGACCTGGAACATAGAACGACCCAATACCCCAAGTTGTATTACTCTAGACATGGAGGACTTAGCGACCACGATCAGATTTAACGAGCGCCAGCTGCCACACACTCGGGGAATCTTTTGGACGGTGAGTTTCGAACTCGTAACCTAAGGAGTACGAGTCCAACCCACAATCAACCAGGCTATCCCTGCTCATTAAGTAACTCATAAATGTATTAAGTATTTGTTAGGAAAAATTACAAAATAAAAAAAATATTTAGCATAAAATTTTTACTACTCTTCACCAAGTCAATGATTAAACATACGTTTATGAATCTTTTTTAATGTCTTTATTTTATAAGAGTTTTCAGATATGTAAATGATTTTTCGATGAATACGTTCTAGTGAATAAAGGTACAATTTCTTTGGTCTTATGAAATATGTAAAAACCATAAATGCAAGTATTATTTTGAAATAAATTTTTATTTGCGCACTTTGATAAATCTAGCGGAAAAGTATTGAATGCAAAGACTCGATACTTGCAAAAGTACTCGAATATCAAAACTACTTTAAAAGCACAATTCATATGCTTTTGGAAACATGTCGGGAAGATTTCAGAAAGTACTAAAATCCAAGCTTAACCGAAAGGATTTCGGAAATACTTTAAAACACATGTTGAAAGAGAGAATAAGTCCTTGAAATTCAATTTCTAAGAGAAGATTTAAAAAAAATTGAGTACACATTCGCCATCTGAAGTTGAATATCCGAGTTAAGAATAAATGTTTGCAGAGGAAAATAGCATTGCTACATGTTATTTAACGATAGGGCAGTGAAACCAAGAAAATCCTAACTTAAATATTTCGCTTCGTTGTTGACTGAACAAACTCTGGTTCGCAGATAGCTAAGTAAATGGACTTAATTTACCAAAGATATTTTATTCGTGGATTTTACGAACAAATATGATGTATATCTTGTTTACATAAATTTTGAATGGCATGTATTATAAAAGAGACGTCTTTGGCGTTTAGTTTGTTTGAATTTGTTTAATTTCAATTGAACCTTTTTACTGAAAATATATCCTTAATAAAACATATTAAATTTTAAAATTGTGATAACAGTATCTGTGTACCTGTCTTGCTCATTAACTGCATAAACGTATCTAAAGTAAAGAAATAATATTGAAGCGACAAGTAAAGTTAATTTATTTTGTTTAATACCAATCGAATATTTTACACACAATATAATATTTATTACTTTATTAGAAAATCAATATTAATCTTTAAATTGTGATAAACATCCTTCTAGTGTTTTATAAATACTTTTGCCGGCTTTCTGGCACAAAGGTAACGCGTTTTCGACGTATTCTGGAAGCCCCGGGTTCAAGTACCGGTTTGGGCTTGGTTGTTCTTCTCTGTGCTATCTCTGAGATGTGTGAATGTGCCTCCCTGTAAAAAATGTGCAAGATAATGTGCTGAGTGTGTAGCTAAGTCGTACCCTTGTCCTTAGTTGGCGCTACTTCAAAAACAAGAGGCGCTTCTTTCGGCTTAAATCTGCTGCTGTATCAGCGGGGGGCTTGTACATAGGGAAGTGCCAGAAGTAAAAGCAACAACATAAGTACTTTTTCATATTTTTATTGATTGTGTAAACGTTGATTGCTGTCCCCAAAGCAAAAAGAATAGCTAAAATTCTTATTTTGTGTAATATTTTAAGTTACATCTATTTAATGTAACTTAACTTTAGCCAGCTTCCCGGCCTAGAGATAGTGGGTTCTCCTTGTGATTTGGTCCGAGTCTTAATTCGGACATAGTTATTCTCCACGATGTATTCTACTAAGATTTGTAAAAGAGATCTTCCACCCCCCGCTCTTGTTGTAAAGCGTATAAGTGTCATCTTCATATGAGCTCATGTTAGACATCTACTCTATGATGGACAGGGGTCCTTACCCTCAGATGCTAATGCCCTCCCCCTTTCCCTCGAACTCTTATTTGGTTTGAATTGGAGTTCAATCTGGTGGGCGAAATAACTGGAGTTCAATCCGAGGTAGATAATCATCAATTGGTGTTCAATCCGTTGGGAGAAATCAGCATTTGGTGTTCAATCCGATGAGTGAAATCAGCAATTGGAGTTCAATCCGATGAGTGAAATCAGCAATTGGAGTTCAATCCAATGGGCGAAATCAGCAACTGGAGTTCAATCCAATGGG
>JAOUZG010044845.1:7479186-7500445 GCA_026289955.1 Argiope argentata
TCCATATAAATCAACGAAGGTCCATACCAGAGAAAAAAAAGTTTTAAATCATTTTAAATATTAAATAATGGCACATTCGACTTATGTTTTAATATCAGCTTTGAACTTCACTTGTTCATTAACTGTATGAACGCCTCGCCGTGAGAGAAAACTAATAACAATCTCATTCCACTTTGATTTTTTTTAAAAATAGTCTATGCCTAATGTATTATTCGTAATATAATTAATTATGGTATATTTTCAATTTAGGTTTTATTTGTGTCTTTGAACTTCTCTTGTTTGTTGTCTGCATGGACACCCTGAAGAAGAAAAAGAATATTAATTCATTTTGCTTAGTTTATATTTGATTCATTATATAAAATTTAATATCCATTGATGTATATTAATGCAGTTTTAGCTTTAATGAGCCCTATTCATTTGGTGTTTCAATAGGAGTTTTGTATCTTTTTTTCAACTAATTGCCCCCAACATATCTAAAAGGACTCATAGACTTAGCATAGACTCATTTTGTTATATTTCTATACTATTGTATTATTTCTTTCTTGAATCCTCCCTTGCTTGTTCTACTAGCACCTACTAAATCTGAGTTTTTGAATGTTTTCCTGTTTGCTTGTTGCAGAATACTGCAGGAAGTAAAAGCGATTTATATGGCATTTACTGCAACTAATTATGATTTGAAAGTTTATCTCGAAATATCCCAAATGATAAAATGGCGCAATACTCCAACACAAGTTAAATAAAGATTAAAATAAAATGTTCTATGCATATTTCAATATATCATGCCAGAATATAATTTCCTGAACGACCAGGCACCACGTGCTCGCGCAAGTTAAATTACATTTTTATTCATTTTAATTGTTTCATTGAATGAGTCACTTTAGTATTGCAAACGATCCAAAAAAACCTTGTCTCGAATTGATTGTTTAAAAAAATATCTCATTTTTTATTTATTTCATTTCATATAATCACGCGCTCAAAATGACATTTTCCAAGGTTTTATTTGCTTAGTTATTACTTTATTTTTTCAATCAGAGCTTTTATAAATGCAATATCAAAGCATAATTAAAAGTTGATTTTTTGAGATGTTATGCAGATAGTAAAATTTCAATTTTTCGCCTACGTTTTTGTTGATTTCAAAATTAGCATCCCCAAAACAGCATCATGATCTGACATGATAATAAGAGTTTATATAAATTTTAAAAAAATATTTTCGTCAAACACTTCTGATATTGCCATTGTATGACTATTTTTTCATAATTTAGAACATTTTGTAAAAATTTCTTATCTTTTATCTTTAATACATTGGTTTAATTAAACTACATATGAAAAGGGACACGACTTAATCTCATTTATGCGTTCTATGAAGTTATGATTATTTAACTACATTTTACAAATCCATTGCTTGACGTTAATGCACGCTTATGAAAGTCCCGTCTGGAGTTAGTTGATATAAATATGCATTAAAAGATGAAGACGGAATATCTACAAGGCGATTGCAAATTTAAAGAGCACACGGAACGCGTTTCGCATTAAAGTCGGCAAATCTAGGAGCAAACTCATTGTGAAATCCTTAACACCTTTAGGGTCTTCATTTCGACACTATTCGAGTCCCCGAAATGATGTTGCAAGCATTGCGGAATTAATGCCCGGGGACCTATTCGATGATTTCGACGAAGAATTCGAAATGAATTGCTGAAACTATTATTAATAGCGTGCGGGACAAGCGTTAATTAGGAAATTAGTTGCTGCAGAATCCGGGAGCAGCAGATTGCTACAATTCGGAAAATGAAAACTTAAGTACTCGTGCTGACTGCTTCCATATTGTTTATCGCTTGCAAATCCCAGTAGATCTTCGCCAAATTGCTGTACACTTGCTAAAGTTTGATGATTAGCATCGGGTTATTTGTACTGCGCGTTGACATATGAATTCAAAGATGAACAATTTTAAATATTGGTTTTATTAATAACTTTTGCAAATGTGAATGCCCTTTGAAATTTACCATCCAAATTTGAATTCCAAGGGAGTGAAATAATTATTTTCGATAATCGATTTTTATATTGTATAATAATTATCTTTGGTTATGATTTATCTTGATGCAAAAGTTTTTGTCAAACTCAAATGCAGTAACCATTAATAAACCTAAAATTTGATAAGTGATGCTTCCAATGTAAAAAAAAAAATATAATAAAATTTCATTATATATTGCCTCAAAAAGAAAGACTGTTATGATTCACCATGGCTCGATTGGCAGAGCATTGGACTGTAAATCCTTTGGTCCCTGGTTCGATTCCCAGCGCATTTTATCCAAAGACTGGAATTTTAATTTAAAATTGTTCCTATTTTTTCTCTAAAATCTAAATGATTCCAGAACACTCTTCACTATTCAAAAGAGAAGATTCTCGAATGTCCTCCAGATGTGTAAAAGCTGAGTTCGGCTCAGTTCTTCGTTCTGTTCTCCGGCGAGTTGCTTGGTGCTAATAAACGCAATTGTTTCTAGATATCCGTGTCTTTAATTGAGTCTTCGTGACATTAATGGAATTTTGATATAAGGGGATTTCCATTTCATTCAAATGGATAGCATCAATTGGAAAATAATGAATTGCATCACCATTTTCTAACGTCTTCTTTAAGTTTAAGTACTTGTAATGAATTATTATTATTGCAATAAATTACTTCATAAGGCATATTACGGATTTTAAAAATAATATATTGGATTATTTACCAATTTTGGAAAATAATAAATTGGGCCGCCATTTTTCCAAGCCTCCTTTAAGTACTTGTTATGGATAATTATTATTTTAAACATGATAATAAATTAGTTCATAAGGCACATCTCAAATTTTCTATGGTATATTCCTCATCATGTCCAGACATTTATTTACCAAAAATATTCTTGTATTCCAGTTATGATTAAATAACAGAATAATAAGAATGAAATAATTATTGCAATAAACGTCAAAAGTTAAGAAAATTGCAAGATGTAAGAGAAATACTAATTATAATACATTTCACTTTATATTTTAAATGTTTTTTAACAGAAATTATTCCACTATAAGATATTCTATTTCAAATGATTTTTATAAAAATATCTATACGAGATTGGGGGGGGATATACGAGGTTTGGGGAAATTAATCTCAAAATCATGCTTTAAGAACTGATATAATCAACATATTAGTTCGTACAAAGGTAAATTGCATTATAAATATTATGAGAGAATTTACTTAACCATGACTGTGTTTATAATAACTAGCATACCTGTGAAGTGGTTAGTTGGTAATTGATGTAGATACCAGATGTAGATAAACATTATTCTTCACAATACCCATCACGTAATTAGTTAATAATTAATAACATAATATAGTTAACTATTTAATATTCTGTATATTTATATTAAAATAAAGCCTTCTTGGCTATCAAAGGAAATTGCTCCGCCCTACGTTAAATTACTAAGACATTCTAAAATTTAATATCAGATCTTTTTTTGTTGAATATAATAGAAAAATATGAATGTAAGAGAAATTAAAATTTATGCGAAAAGGAATTTTCTTTTTCGCATAAATTTTAGCTGCAGATATGGAGGACATAAAATGTTTCTGAATGTACCGAACATTTTATTATGATTTATTTTTAAGTAAAGAGTTAATGGATAGAAATTTCTTAGTACAAAACTTTTGTATGAGTAAAAGTGAGTTTTCATATTTATTTATTTATCCCAATGTGTAAATGGATAGAAATCTAAATATAAAACTTGGGAAATCCTTTCAAAATACAAATTTGTAATTAGAAAAAAAATGATTATTTTCCATTATCGCTTTATTAAAAATGTAAAACGTACTCAGGAAACAATTCACACTAAAACTTATAAAATTAAATAAAAATCAATCAATGACTTGAACTTATAAAATAAATATTTGATAATCACAACTATTTGTGTGAGAATTTATAAATTCTAATAAATAATTTGGTGAAATACATACTAAAGCATCTTTTCGAAAGAGTTGAATTTCATTATATCTCATATAAAAAAATACAGGATTCAAACAATTGTCCATATTTCTGATTTAACAAATAATATTGTAAAACATTTGCGCATCATCTAAATACTATTTAATTATAAAATTCAATAAATTATATCAAGCAACATAATAAAAACAGTTAGAAGAAAATCCATCAGATAAATTAAAATGATATTTTAGCATTTAATTGATACCTGTTATGTAACTGAATTAATTCGAAATAGGGCCATTGTAAATTAAATATAAAATGGTGTTAAAGTATCAAGAAAATTCCTTAAAAGAGAGTGTCAAAGTTCCTGAATAGTTAAATTTAATTTGACTAGGTGGTTAGGTCAAATTTGGTATCTGTGGTTCAAATGATTTAGCCAAAAGAGTGGCAACACACACATACACACAATTTATTATTTGTAAGGATTACAGATTACGAAAGTAAAAAGCTATGTCTATTTTTTTCTTCTGAAAGGGTAGATAATTACTTGAAAAGTTCTTAAAGTATTTTAAATAGTTAAAACATATTTTAACTTAATTTTTAGGTTTGAATGTCATATTTAAACTAATAATTTAAAAAAATGCTTTAAAAAAGTGTTTTTAATTTGTTTTGTTAAAAAAATGTAAAGTGCTTTTTTTTCTATTAAATATTTAGTATTAATCTTAGGAACTGATATTAAAAATAATAATCAATTAAAAACAAAGATCGTAACAAAAATGGCTGCCAAAAACTTATATAAAACTAACAACTTTTTTTATTTAAATAAAACTGCTACAAATTACAAACGATTTTCATTTAAATACTAGCAAAAATCGATTCAAATTTTTTTCTAATTCCAATTCTAATTATAGATTAATTTATAGACGCTGCAATTATGCTACATTTATTTTTATTTCAAGTGATATATATATTTTTAATTTTAAATGAATGAAAAAAATGTGAGATAATATTGGCAACATTTTTATCATATTTGAAGAGTAAGTGAAAATGTTCATCATTGCAGAATTTCGATTCAAAATTTCATCAAAACTAGACAAAAAAAATGAGCATTTCTATGTGAACTACGGATTTTTACACTTTCAATTGATAAGCTTCATACATATATTGTTCACTAAATTATATGCATTTATAAGCAACTACCATATTGAGGTGAAAATTAATGGTTTATTGAAAATTTAATCGTGAAATAAAAACTATATGAAAGTTATCCTTTTTTATAAATCGCGAACTAAAGTTTTAAACCATCATAAATTGAGAAACATTAATGATTAATAAATTTTCACCTTGCCTGCTAATAATTATCTTAATATTAGAGGTTGATATTATAGTACTTAAAGGTCATCATGCTCAACATTAATCTTGACCGGGGGTTTTCTTGTATAAAAACTTCATTAAATGAATAAATTTTATGGCAAGATGAAACCGAATTGACATTCTAACCAGATAATACTTTAAAAAAAAGTTTTTATAAAAAAAAGAAAGAATTTCGTCAATAGCAGTACATTTAAATTAAAAACACAAAAATATTACAGTAAAAATTACAATATTCTATACTATTTTTTTTTGTAAAAGGTTTTGAATTAAAAAGAAAGATTAATGTATACGGAAAGAAAAGTCAGTATAATTTTGTCCATATTTTTCAGCTTCTACTATTAATTCACACATTCTCTCGCTATATATTTATTTATATATCTTATTCAAATTTTCAATGGTTAATACTTTTTATTCATCAATTCAAGTTCAAATACATTTTATTAAACTTGTAGTGGAAGTGCTTGTTGTTAATACAGTTTTTCCAAATATTAAGTCATTAATTAAATTAATGTTTAATACTTCAAATAGAGTTTTAGCAGTCCTTAATGAAAATTGAAATCAACAGACTAACTCAATCAGTAAAATGCAAGGACCTCAGTTCTTTTCACGTGAAGGTCAAGAATGCGAGTTGGATTCTTGGGAAAACCCATAATATTTTGATAAATTATTTATAATAATTGTAATTATTTCATAAAAAGCAAGAGAAATAAAAAAATGCTGCCCTAATTAAGAATTGTCTTAGCTTTTTTTATATTACTTGTTATGTTGTAATTCTCTATAGTATTATAAACATTTAAAAAAATCCCTTTCCTTTTAAAAGTAAAGATTCATACAAATCATAAAATGCACACAAAGGTTTTACGCTACAGTAGATGGTAATCATTTTTCAATCAATAAATTAACTGCATCGTTACATATTAGCAACAACAAATATCCTGATATAAAAATAGTAACGAAAAATTGCAAAATGTATTACAAATTAAACAAATATTGTAATCAATTAAAATAAATTTTTCGATGCGGATCGCAGCGAGTGAATGTTTAAAGAAGCATCGGCCAAATATGAATATGCAGCAGCATCTGTGCCTTGATTGGGTTTTAAGAAGACATGTTGCACTTTCTTATTTTGATACAAAAGATGTTACAGTGAAGAAGCGAAACGAAGCCTCCCCTTTCTTTTACCAAATTAGTTACATAATATTATATATTACGCGAACGAAAATAATTAAATCAGCTACCGCTTTTATATTCTTTCACATAGATAACAAACTTATAAGAGATTTCTAAGAACAAAAATGTATTATATCCATAAATCAATTTCTTCTAAAATGGCTAAGATTATTTATTACATTTTCTGACACAAGCTCCTTAAGTACAAGCTCTTTAGGCGCGTACTGAAAGATGTATTGATTTCTAATTATACTCCTATTTTGTCAAAATTTTCATTGTGTTTTGCGACATTTTGTTATCTTAAATTTAAAAAGTGTCAAGGTATTAAAATATTTATTTATTTACTACACAAGCAAAATTTTTGATAATATATCAATTGAAATAAGTTAAAAATGAATTTGAAAACAAATACAATGATTTCGGCAAAATGAGTTGGGGTTTCAAAAATGCTATTTCGGTATATCAATATCAAATTTTTACAATAAACCTATTTCTGAAGTAATAACTACGACAATGAATTACGTTTCAAATTTGATATAAATATATAAATCTGATCATGAGTCCATATAATAAATTTCATATGTATAGATCAAAGTGGTTTTGAGTTACAGACAAACAGTCTGATAGTCAGAAATAATACTAAAAAATGTGCTTTTAGAGCTGAAGTAGATCTGATTAAAAACAAGGAGATTTGTTAAAATTTTGAATTCAAATTATTCGGCGATTACAATAGTTTCTTTATCTTCCGAACACCAAAGAGTACAAATGGTGTATTTTCTAATTAAAACGGCTTTCACCTTTCGATATCGTTATCTTTCAATTTATTACTGAATATTATATTTAAAGACTGCCTGTCTTAAGCCCTTCACATGTTTTTAGTCAATAATTGATCTATTTTTTATTTTCTTAAATTCAAATATGATCTTTGAATTCGATTTAATATTATCATATTTAATAATTTTTATGAATTGTTTTAGCACTTCCTATTTTTATAAAATCTTAAATTATATAATTGTTCACTAATAAAAATTGACAAACCAGGAAATTCTTTGAACAAAGCTTGCACGATCTCTAAACATACAAGGCAAATAATAAAGCAAATATTACAAGTTGTAATAAATATAAACATAAATTCTTAAAACGCTATTCATCATTGAATTTAAATCAAATTATAACATATTTATAAAACTTATATTATAATATGTTTATAACATATTTATAACATCTTTAAAAACACATTATAAACAAAATATAACATATTTATTTACTTGATATCAGTTAATGGTAAAAGTGTGAGTTGCAGATATGAAAATTTAAAATAAATTAAAACCATAATAATCTTTATAGTGTATTTTAATTTTTACCAACGGATACCTCTGGATTATTTTTTTTGTTTTTTCTGATATTGATGTGTTTTTATAACACTATTTTTTTTCTGCATATCACAGTTACTTATTTGAAGTTTGGATCAAATTTTTTAAATTAAAAAAAAACGCTGATTTCTCTTTTTAATACAAAAATTAAAGCAATTTTTAAGTACTGTTATATTTTTTGTAAAATTAATTGTGTCTTCAGAAACATGTAGAAAATATTAATGGTTCAGTTACACTGAACTAAATTGTCATTTGCCAAATACTATACAATAAGAATTTGTTTTCTTTATGGTTACAATTATTTTGTAATCAGGAATTAATTTCAACTTAAAGAAGAATACATTCTCTTAATATTATATATTTCTAAGAATAGTTGTTCCAATTTCTCATATTCAATATTTATAAAATTCCATTTCATAATATTAATATTCTTATTTCAAGGAAAATAGTTTATTTTGTAGGTTAATAAAATATATTTAATTTCTTAATTCATTACAATATTATCTGAGAGTATGGGGATCAAAACAAAGCAGTAAAAATAGGATATTCTGCTCTAGGAGTATTATCAGTATTTTGTAATTTTAATCATATATTTTCTTCAATTAATTTTTCTCAAAATTTCATTGCATTGTTTCTTTGTAATGTTGCCTGATATTGGGTACAAAAAATTATTTATAAAGCTCCGTTTTAAACCATTTTATTTTCATTATTCAAGCACTTTATAGCACTTAATATATTTCAAAATCCATAGTAATAAAGTTTAAAATATATAAAAAATGATATTTCTCCAAGTTAATTCCAGATGGCGCCACATTAGAATATCACTGATTTCTTAAAATGGCATATTAAATGAAAATAAAATGCACAATTTTTTTTTTTTCAATTATTCCTTTGATAACGGTAATCCATAATTATAAAAATGTTGAGCATTCTAATAAATGCGAGATAAAATAAAAAAAAGATTATTGCAAATTTCTATTTTACAAATAAGAAATAATCGAAAATAAATTAAAATCTTTAGAAAAGGAAAATTTTAACTGAAAACTAGAAAAAAGCTGCACAATAATTTTAAAAATAAAGGTTACAGGACATAAAATATAACATAAAAATAAATAATATTCCGAGATATAAATCAAAATCAAGGAGCTTATTCATATAAAATTTCAATAAATATTAATATTATGGTATTTTAATCTGCCAAATATAGTTCTTTTAAATAAGTATATTAGTTTTTTTTAATTAATTCTTAGTTACAGATCGATTCTAATAAGCAAAATTAGATAAACACATTAATCAAACTTATTGAACAAAATAGGAAGCCTTTGGCATATATGCAAAAACACATTATAGAAAATCTATATACACAAACGATGCCGATATATATTTTTTTCCAATACTATAAATGTGTTACTAGTTATTTAGTTAGTGATAAATCTTTTGCACTATATTCAGATCGCATGCCAATTCAGTTCCCGATGACAATTAAGTTTAAACAT
The DNA here is from genome assembly GCA_026289955.1 of Argiope argentata. Taxonomy (NCBI): domain Eukaryota; kingdom Metazoa; phylum Arthropoda; class Arachnida; order Araneae; family Araneidae; genus Argiope; species Argiope argentata. The sequence continues at coordinate 7,488,547 of JAOUZG010044845.1, forward strand.
CCATTGCCTTCATTTGATTTCCTAAATACTATAGAGAACTTTGTATTATCCGTACTACAAGAGATAGTGTTGTAGCTAAACTCATTAAGAGAAACTCTATTCTTATTGACGTGAAATTAATTCACAGATAGAACCGGAACGTGGATCCACGAGCTTTTGTTGAGACCATCATACAATAGTTTCTAAACCCAATGAATATTCTGGAAGATGTGCATCGCTTGGGGTATATGGCTTTGCCTTATTATAAGGATGATACATGATCCTTTGTTGGTTTAATAATTAATATTCTATCACATTGTCTTGTCGGTTAAATATAATCTCTATAGGCCGATGATTGATCGCCCAAGTCTACCCTTTCCAATTTTGTGCACAAACGATCAAATGAGTAACTTCAGTATTAATCGAATGGATGCTTAACTAATGGTTATGTCTGCCTTGTGTTGATAATAAAGTCAATCAAAATATATTCTAAAGGAATAAGAAACTTAACCCGATATTTAACTTACCCAATTATTTTTCAATTCCTTCCCTTCTCACCCTCTCCCCATAGGTATATCTTGTTTAAATTTTCACATATATCTTGTTTAAATTTTCAATCGTTAAAAAAACACTTTTTGTTCATCTAATCAAGTTCAAGTAAACTTTTTAAAGCTTGTAGTAGATGGCATTTGATGTTAATTCAGTTTTTAAAAATATTAATTCATTATTTTTTTATTAATTAGTTGAAAACTAATTTTACTCGCCGAAAATATTCATTACCTCGGCACCAAATAAGTAACGAATTCAGTTGGTTTCATCCCCACACTAATGAGGTTAGGCTTAGCATGTTTTTGGCCGATTATTTTAAATGATTCTGTTTATTTTCATAATGATTGATGTATTTAAAACTAAACATTATTAATGAATCGATTCTTCTGATTCCTTTTGAAATACTTTCGATTTAAAATAATACAGAATAAAGAAAATTTGAAATTTCTAATCTGTATTGCATTATCCCAACTGGTAGAAAAATCACGCATTTTGCGCTGCTACAGTTGGCTTTGAATCCTCGAGTGGCGTTGAAAATTTAATGCTACTGTAATTTTTTGATCAAATATTTATAGTAGTTGCAATTGCTATACCAAGATAGGCTGGTTGATATGGCAAACCTTGGGCTGCGAGTTTGAACACCATATTTATAGAAAGGAAAAGGGTAATTTGGCAGGAAATTTGCGTACTATTTTGTCACTTAACATTGTGATTCTGCCATATTTATATACATATTTATATTACTTGTATTTATTTACTAAAAATTAACTAAAATAAAATTTTTCTTTGTTAACCTAAATATGAATTGATTTTAAAAAATGTTTTAATATTACTTATTAATTCGCCTTTTTAATGCAACTTCTGCCTCCAAATTTGAATTGTTCTTGTTAAAATAATTGTTCTTATATCAGTTAACCGCAGATTGGAAAGTCCTATATGGAGAACTATTAAAATATTGAGGTCATTTTTTTTATAGTTACGGTATCAATTCTAGTAAAAAATTGAAATAGAATGTATTCGTATATACTAAATTGTAAAGTGACTGAACACCAAATGACTAAAATGAAATAGACAATTATACAACGTACATTAATCTTTGTGCTGATCTAGAAATTAACAATCTAAATGTAGAAAAGTAAGTTGTAATTTATAACCCTATCTTATATAATTTTTCAAATAAAAGATATCAAAATTGTGTTATAATCTTCAATTGTGTCTTATAAATCCAATTGGTAACATTAGTGTTCATTTTACAGGAAGGAAAGGAATATACTTCATTGTACTGTATAATGCAGGTACATAGTTATGGTTTAGTGAAATATTCCATAGTATGTACTGCTTTGTTAGGCCTAAATCCTTCTCGAAAAAATTTAATTTATAGGAATGAGATATTTATCAATACTTATGCTAAATTATTATGATTTAGAGATGCAAATTCAACTAAATATAAACCAATTACCATGATACTACAACTGAATACTAAAAACATATTATAGATTAAGATGCTAGCAATTGATTATATAAAATGTCCGTATATATATATATATATATATATATGCAAAGAGAGAAGAGGAAGTAGAAAATGATAAAGTTAACCGAAGGCAGAAAAAAAAAGAAATCCGGCGTGATGACTTTCTCTAGGGTCACCATTAGGCAGGGATTCGAAAAAGGGATATTTTTCTGTGAAGGGTTTAACTATTTCCCGAATATAAAGAAAAATGAAACTTGAAAAAGCACGGTTTTTTTATATTATAGTTGGCCTTTATGTTTAACGTAATAGTTTAAAATTCCAATCTTTTTAATGGTGTTAATTGTGTGTGCGTGCGCGCGCGCGTGCGTGCGTGCGTGTGTGTACAGAGAGATAGATGGATATATAGGATATTTGTATATGATTAAGTCGTACTCAAGTTAAGTCTACGTAATTTTTTATTAAAAAGGGCACATATTTATCTGCTTTCGTTAAACCATGCCACGTGTATTTAATTAAAGGTTGTAAAACTGAGTTGAAATACTTCAAACACTATATATTCTTAAACAAATAGACGGAATCAAAATTTGCTTAGTTGACGTTTATAAAATTCGTTATTTGATAGCAGAATCGCATAAGAATTCGAATTTTTTTTCCGGTAACTCTAGAGATGAGACAATAAGGGTGGAAAACATTTCTTTAAAAGAATACTGAGATTTATCATCAATTCTTGCTGATTCAACGTGATTTTATCATCCGAAGTATCTGCACTCATTTTGAGTATAAGTGCAATTTCATAACAGAAAATGTGAAAGAATTTATGCAAAATATTTTCGCCTTAGAAAATAACATTTTTATCTCGTTTGTCCCAATTGCATTGTTCTACTTTGCTTCTACTTTCAGTAATAGTTCTTTTGTAAAGTTTATCAAATGATTATATTTTTATTTAAATGGTTTCTCATATATATATACAGACAGATTACTTTTTCTTAAGAAATAAAATTTACAAATTCCACGATCATACATTCAATGTGATAACCCGAAAATTATTGGAAAAGTTAATTGCATTGCTTAAATAAGCAAAAATTAATCGAAATTTTATAATAATATTTATTCACATCATAAATTTGCATAAAAAACTATTTTTCGAAGTAATTACTTTCATTATTCGAATACCTCTCTAGATATAACTCAATTTTTTAATGGCTTTTGCAAAACACTCATGTCTAACGTCAAACACATAAAAATAAAATCCCTAATTTTGTCTCAGATAGTGGTCTCCCCATGCATTTAGAGTCGTCAATAATTGTACGCCCCAAACATATTACACAGTTTTTCGATAGCTTGATACGATCATGAATTTTCCCCGATATTTCATATAACTGCCGATATCTTTCACTGTAATTGTACCGTGCTTCTTATACGAAAAACAAAACACATCACTGTCGTTCTGGCAAACAGATAGCGTTTATTCCTCGTGATTTGGGCTTCCTCCTTAGGGCATGGTTGTTCTTTGTACTATCGGTGAGGTGTGTAAATGTGCCCCCCCTGTAAAAAGGGAATGTGCAAGAGAGTGTCTGTGTGTCATTCTCATGTGAGCTAGAAATCAGATTTCTGCCCTCGGGTGTTCAGGGGTCCATACCCTCAGAAGCTACTTCTTACCCCCTTTCCGACCCTTACAAAACACTGCACATTTTCAATTTCGGCCTCTCTTACATTTTCCGAGATACGTTTATGAGTGATTCTCAAATAAATTAAAATTACCTCTTGTAATTTGCTACATCACACAATACAAACAAAGCGTTTGCCACAAAATTTCAGGAAAATAGTCTTTTATCGAAAAATTTTATGAAGAAGTGGAATTAAATATTAATTGTTGACTTAGTTTATTTAATATTACAACACTGCATAGTGGACAAAATGAAAAAATATCTTAAATTGCAGAACATTGATTTAAACTGAAACGTTAAAAAGTTCCAACATTCTGACATTATATAACGTGCAAAAGAACATTTGTATTTTTCAAAATATATGCTTGCAACTAATAGATAGCATTGTAAAGAATACTAAAAACACCTATATTATTCAATATTCATATTATTTTTTAATAGAATATTCTAGAATATTTCTGCTTTATGTATGTATACATATATTTAGCGCACATCTTGTTTACAAGTATCTGCAACAACATGTTAATCTCTTAATAATTCATAAATTAATTTTTTTCACTTATCAGAAAATTATCAACCAGCAGATTTTAATGCTTTTTTGAGCTTTTTATTTACCTCATTGTTTTAAATTAACTTCTTTAATGTTAATAAAAGCGGAATTTGGGATAGCACTTTTCACACATTTTCTTGATATTTATAGAGTTTTGAAAATTTGGAACTCTTGGATATATCGACGAACCTAATAGAAATTCAATATTTTTAAACCTTACTATGAGTTTACTATGAGCAAGCAAATGTTTGATTACATTTTGATTCCAGACAAGGGGCGCTATCTGAGAGAGAACATGAGAAACATTTTATTTTAGGACTCGCAATATTTATAATTTTGATCAGTAAATTAAAGATTAAGATAGAAAATAATAAAAATAAAAATAAATCTTCATCATACTAGAACTCTTAAGTATTATTATTTAATCAGCTTATAAAAATTAACTAATTAATTTTTATATATAATTATTAAATCATTCAAATGCAAAAAAAGGTTATGTCCCGAGTGCATTTTAAAATTCCGTTCCGTCCTTATATATAATGAATGTAACAATTAAATCTAATAATATATGTTAGCCTAAACACAGTTCCATAATTTAAAGTACTTTCACATATGCTGTGATTGTTTGTATGCTATTCTTTATGTTTCCTATTTTTTTTGTTATGTTTTTATTATATTTATTCAAACTGCCTATCGTATATACCTGAACATTTTCCTAAGTAATAAAACAGGGAAAATTGCATTGCTATCTAAATTGCAAGTGATCTATTAAAAGAAAAAAAATTGGAATTTTTTTCTTCAAATTTTATGTCAAAATAAAGGTATTTATAAAAAATATACGAATACAAACAAAATTAGACGTTAATGAAATTTAACTAAAATAATTCTTAATGAGATGGCAGTGCATACTAGGCTTTTTTTTTAAAAAATCATTAATTTATTAATATATAACAAAGTTACACAACTTTGATATTGTTAAATTATTTCAAAAGAGTTTTTCTTAAGTTACACAACTAATTTTTTAATACACAACTTAAGTTACACAACTAATTTTTTAAAATTTTTTAATAAATGAAATAATTTCATTTATTAAAAAATGTTAAAAATGAAATTTATAATATATCAAAATCTGTAATTATTAATTGTTCACTTACTTTTTTAAAATTATCGTATTAAAAAAATGTGGAATAAAATTCAGTAATTTTTTTTTAAATTTAAAATGATAATAAATATTTTAATAAAAATGAATTGAATTTTCATTACAATTTTCTTTCATTCTGAAATAAAATCGGTTTTTAAAAATTTATAAAAAAATTAAACAAATCCGAAAGTTGAAAAGTCACATCCAGATTTATTTAAAGTATGACAAGAGTCATTCGTTTAATTTTTAAATAATTTCACTTAAAAGTAACTATTGTTAAGAATTTCAAATATATAATTAAGACAAAAAAATTGTTTGTGAAAAAAAATCCATTAAAATTATAGGATTGTAATATGCATATTATTTTGCTGATTGAAATCAGTCACAAGTGTTCTGAAATATTATTTCGAAAAAAAAAATATATTTTACAATTCTGTAAAAAAAAGTTCTATTTTCGTTGCCATATAAATAGTTTGGTGATAAAATGATATCCAGGAATTTTTGCATTAAAAAAAAACTGATGGGAGATTGGTCTGTAATTAAACAATGGTAAGTATTCCGACTTTTTTCCCTCACTCTGAGACAGGTATAATTTTTTTTTCAGTCTCACCATTCTAAGAAAAATGAGTGATAATGGAAAAACTTTCCTTTCTTAGTTAAAAAAAGTATTTGGAATTTTCTGAGCAGCAAGAAGCATAATTTTAATTTCTTGGGGTTTTTACTGCGATTTTAAAACTGCTTTCAAGATTACTTTTTGTATAACAAAATGAAACACCTTTTATAACTTTTCCACTTAAATTTATATACTTTTTACGGAAGATTCACTGTTGTAGGTTGTATTTTATAATGAAATATTAACTAGAAATGGGAAATCATAACAATGTTCTTGGTAGTCGTTATATGAATACTATTTTTAATATTTTTCTCGTGAATCTCAATGATTTAAAACTGTGTTTTCCTTTGTGTTTTTGTACTTGATAAGTGAAATCGCAGCTATGCGAATGTAGGAATTTGTTATGTTGCTTTATAATTTAATTATAAATTGATATAGAAAAAAAATAGTTTAAAAAGGAAAAAGAATTTTCTCCCATTTTCAAAATACAAATTCCATTATCTCCTCTTAACTGTCCAGTTATAGTATCAAGAGTTATGGTTACAAAGTTTATTTAAATCTCATTCACTTTAAACATTAAATGCTCTTTTAATTATTCAATTTAGAGCTGTCAAAAGTGTCTGGGAAAACAATTGCATAGATTTTGATTTTTTTAAAGTTATTTATATCGCACGCCATCCAATAATAATTCTAAATACACCGGAATCTATTATCACTTCTTTTCATATATCGAAAATATTCGTCCGTTGCACTTCGTTCAGGAATAAAAGAATATCTATAGATAAACAGTTTCTGTTTATTGAATAAAATTTCTATATATTATAATTTTTTCGGATTAAAAATTATGTATATTTTTGCAGTCAAAATGTACTTCCACTCATAAGAAATAATAAAAATTATAAAAGAAAACAATTTCTATTGATTCGTATTGAAATCAAAATTCACGAAAACCATTTATAATACATTTCTTAAGTTAATACGATATGTGAATTTAGTTTAGCATTATATTTCTTAAAGTGAAAAGGACTCCTAAATAAAAACATGTACTTGATAAAAAAAAAAGGCTTAGAAATCAAAAAGACTTAAAATCAATTAACAAAAATTCGTGGCGATATAATTGAGCAAATAAATTCGGATTTCAAAAATGGTAGCTTCTTCTGATGATCGTACAAATTTTTAATATTATTACTTTAAAGCTCTTAAGTTTTTTTTACCCCTAAAAATTAAATTCATTTTGATTTTTTTGTCTAAAAAATGATAAAATTTTTCAATATATTACGATAGACTAAAATTTTTAGATTTCAAAATCATTATGCATCGAATCAAGTCCTGTCTTAGCATGAATGATTGTGCATGCGTGTGCAAGATTAAAAAAAATGTTAAAATAAAAGAAATAAATAAAGATTTTGAAATTTTTAGAATTCAAACCGATGCATCAAGATTTTGAAATTTTTAGATTTCAAATTCTTTATACATCGAATCAAGCCTTGTCGTAGCCTGAATGAAATGTATATACATGTATGTGCAAGATTTTAAAAAGTGTTGAAATAAAAGAAATGAAAATAATTTATTTGCGAATGATTCTGAACATTTATTTGCATATTAATTAGGCGCTACGACTTTCGATCATACATTTTAATTCTCATTCTTTTGTAGAAGAATTATGAGATATATTTGGCTTCTTTCATTTAAAATCGATCATTTTATATCCGTTTCACCCCATTATGTTTGAAATTATGTTTATAATACTGAATTAATTTATCGTTTACATTTTTTTCAATGGTCCAGCTCCTAATTTAATCGTACTGATTAGCAACAACTTAATTTTACATCGAAAGACACGATTCTAATCATATATGTATCATAGAGATATCTTTCTGATCTTGTACAGATTTTCCAATTACAGCAGCTTGTCATGAATATGGATTTAAATAAGTAAACATGAATATTTATAAATTTTAGATATTTAATGACAAGTCTTTTTTGATGAAACATGGGGAAAGAAAACGATACTTCTATTGGAAGTGGTATTGAATTTGTTCCATTTTAAATTAATTTAATTTAAGAATGTCCTTTCTAGAAGCGATTCTTGAAATATCGTGTCTTTACCAGAACACCTTGTTACTTTAAGTATTTATCTTTAAAATCTTGTTTTCTGGTTGATTACTGTAACATCAAATGCATGAAATTAATATCTAATGATAAAGTCACAAATACTAATGATATATGATTTCTTTGTATTGTTTCTATATTTCCACATTCCATTCATAAGGTTTCCTTTTTTATGTCATTTATGACATTAATTATTTGTGCTAAATCGTGTCTTTACTATTGCCGACATTGGCCTCAAATAAGAACGATCAATTCAAAAGCGCTCTGGAATTGATACGGCGGTAGGAGCAATCTGATGATTACGTGACCGCATCAAAATGACGCGATTTTCAATCTCAGCAATAAGCTGCAGTTAGATACTATTTTACTAGTAGGATTAACTATCACGAGGCTTCACGAGGACTTCCGACTGTCCCCAATACTCCACAAATCAATCCGTTTCACGACCACCAGCTTACTTCCGGACAAATTCATCTAAATCGCCGCTAATAAGCTATCCTTTTGCTACTAAATTAAATGGAATTGCAGTTCAAAGAGTAAATTAAGCTATTACTTATTTCAGGTATTTCTATTGAGTAAAATAAAAAGAATAGCATTAATTAAATTTGATGAAATATTATAATTCAATGCTTTGAATCAAAGTTTTGTTCTTTTATTATTAAATGCTGTTTCTCAACCCTTTTTAAATATAATAAAAATAGAAAATTTAATTGTTTTTGTAAAGCAACTTTTCATTTGGCAACAAGCTATGTTGTGTTTGTTATTATGCATCTAACATTATTATACATTATTGTTACATTTAATTTGCCGGCTCTCTGGCTCAGTGGTAGCGCGTCTTCCTCGTGTTCTGGGAGTCCCGGTTGCGGGTCCTGGGTCGGGCATGGTTATTCTCCTGTGTGCTATCTGTGAGATGTGTGACTGTGCCCCCCTGTAAAAAGGGGCTGAGCAAGCGAATGTGGTGAGTGTGTAGATAAGTCGTACGCTTTGCCCTAGTTGGCGCTACTTTAAAAACAAGAGACGATCCTTTCGGCTTAAATCTGCTGCTGTATCAGCAGAGGGCTTTTCCCTAGGCAAGAACCATCAGTAACAACAACAAGATTTAATTTTAATCTAATCATACAGATATAACCATGTTCATGATTCTATAAAAATGTCTGTCGTTAAAGTCGCGTTATTTTAATCTATTTTCATCTGTTATTTCTGTATAGGAACCTTTCAAAAGGAGTTCAGATACATAGAATCATACCACTCTTAGAAAGGTAAATGTCTGGTACATCTATCTTCTAACTTTATTGGCAATGCAATAATTTTATGCTTTTTTCAAAACTACACAGATATTAAACTAAAGCCTGTTTCTTTATCTTTCAAAAACGAAAAAAATAAGAGATTAAATATTTAAAGAAATATTTATTAATTGCTTCATTAAATATTTAAGTTATTTTCTTATTTCATACATGAAACCAGAAATTCATAAGCATTAAAATTCTTCCAATTTTAATGTAATCTATTATCGCAAATCAGATTACAAAAACAAATGTTAAAAAATTGTAAAATTCCTTTTTTTAGTGCAAGTTTTGAAAGTTATCTAAAAAATGGCGAATTCCCCATAATTTTCAACTAATTAAATTTGCAAATAAAATTTTCAAATATTTTCCAATGTGCACATTGCCACCTTCCAAAGTATGCACTTGCTGAATTTCGTAGCTATAATTAAAACAATCAGACATGTAAATTGCTAAGGCATATATACATTCATCTTTATTAATAATAGATGTATTTTTATATTGTTAGGCTTATTTATTATTGCATGATATTGGAAAATTCTAGAGGAGAACCAGATGTATAAAATGGATTCATATTGTAAATATACATAGTTTATTATTTAGTATATAATAAAAAAGTAATTATATCCAATGAAATTGCTTTATTTTTAACTTTATTATACTGAAAATATGAGTTATATGCCTTGTTTCATCATTTAGATTCAAAATTTGAACTTTAGTATCAAAAACAAATAAAAGATTTTAATTTTGATACTTTTTGCTTTTTTATTTAGTCTTAGATTTAATGTATACATGGGCAGATTAGATACAATGTCCTAGTATACATTAAACTACAAAAAAATATTTTATGTTTTGGTATACAAAAATAACATTACCACCATGCTATTTATGATACTTAGATACAGTGTCCCCTGTGCTGTATTAGATTGAACATTTGACAAAGAGGGATAAGTTCGAAGAGTTTCAGAATAAGCATTACATACTGTAATTAATCTCTCTCTATAGCATGTTGTTCATGAATTACAAAACTTTACAATCGGCAAATGAAATAACTTTTTTAATTTCTCTTTTATACAAAAGAAAAATATATAAAAAGAAAGCATATCAATCATTTAAAAATTCGAATAGGACTCTTTGACAAATCTTCTCATTTCAAGCTTCCTTAAAACTGAAAAACACAATGTTTGAATTATGTTCTTCTGTACAACTAACTATAACCGTAATAATTCAAAAACGCTTTGAGATACATGGAAGAAATTTAGTACAGAGTTTTAACAATAAATTTGCATTTATCTATGAAATTGGAATAGAAATCACGTATGACGAGTTATCTTGATCGTTTATCTGAATACAAATGACTACAATAGCCGCACAACGCAACGAGCTAGATAAATAAAAACTTGATATATAGATTTATTTATGATGTAAATTCGTATCAAATTTGGAAATCAAATAAGGCAAATATATGATCGTCTAAAAGCTTGTATTTTTGCATTATTGTGATCACAATTTCTTAGATAAATGTAATTTGATGCATGACATTATTAAAATTTTAGTTCTATATCAATTTTTTTTCAACCTGTCTGCAGAAAAGCATTCCATGATAATGATCTCTCGTCCGTTTTACTACGGAGAGAGGGGGTGCAGTAGCTTCTGAGGATATAGACCCCTGAGACTCGATGATGGAAGTCTGATTTCTAGCTCACATGAGAATGACACACACATTCGCTTGCACAGCCCCTTTTTACAGGTGGGCATATTCACGCAACTCACAGATATAACACAGAAGAAGAAATATGCTCTGACTGAGATTCTAACCTGGGATACCCAGATGACGAGGAAGACGCCCTTCCTACGTGCCAGAAAGCCAGCAAGGCATTCAATACTTATCTGATTTTCTGTTAATTATGTATTAAACAGAAAGAAGTGTTTAATCGAAATAAGAAACGGTAAAGTTTTCTCTCCAGATTCAGAAAAAAAAATCTTAATTCATGCCAGTGCCGCCAATGCCATATAATATTTTGCAATACAATTAATATGCAAGTATCGATTTTATTTACTGTCCCACAAAGCATACTACTCTGACGTTTGGGATTTTCAAAAAAGTGTAAATACTTATATAATCATGGTTATGTCAAAATTCAAAATTTTTCACCACAGGGCTTTATCATCTTTATTAGGAAATGCATAGAAAAACATTGGGGATATCAATTTTTTGGCCTAAGAAGTAGCAAAATATGCTGTGTTTGAAAAAGTAATATAAAAAATTCATTTTTTAAGATCAATTCCTACTTGGGCTAACAAAAGAAAACTTTATTTTAGTTACTTTTTATTAAATAATTACAATTAATATAAATATAACAAAATCACAATATCAAGCGGAAAAATAGAAAGCGAATTTCCCGACAATTTTCCGTTCTCCTCTCTGTATATGGAGTTGAAAATTTGAACAATATATATATATATATATATATATATATATATATATATATATAGAGAGAGAGAGAGAGAGAGAGAGAGAGAGAGAGAGAGAG